>CM017568.1:25485908-25640908 GCA_007844125.1 Sinonovacula constricta | reverse complement strand
TCAAAAATAATAATAATGTAAGTTTTATTTTCACTAACATTTATTTGTCAAATTGACAAATCATGACCTGGAGCTTCAAACATTTAATTCATAAAGATGATGATGATGATAATATAATATGATAATAATAATAATAATAATAATAATAATAATAATAATAATAATAATAATAATAATAATAATAATAATAATAATAATAATAAAAAATGATTTCGCCATAACCATATAAAGCAATAAAATTCTTATTCGACGACCACCATCTGTTGAGACTTTACGATTTACAATATAGCTAATACAAATTTGATACATGCATTTGGTCTCATATACGTGTGTCTAAAGAAATTTATCGCAGCGACACAAGTGATCATAGGGACGTCTATTCTTCTGTGGAAATCCAAGACAAACGTACTAGGTAAACAATAACCGTCTTACATCAAGTCACCTGCAAAACCTTTGCCACATTAAGTCCTTGGTCAAGACAGGCACTCAATCCCACGCTGAGTTAGGAAAGAAACGGAAGGAGATACAAGTCGGTGTCTATTCGACTCCTTCTGTTAAACAAAGTGAAAAATCAAACTTACAGCCCATATACAAAATGCACAGCGTGCAGGTATGACTGTAAATAGTTAACATTGAAATACCTGCATGCAGCATGCAGACTTGCTTCTTACTCCGGCAGGAAAAAACAAGATAGTGCACAAATCTGAGATAAGATACAATTCAAACTAGGGGTACGTTCCACTGGTCTGGCTTCCTTGATATCCTGACGACCATTTGAAGGAGGGTTTGATGTCATCACAACAACAGTTAAGGAATACATTCAACCATTCTTACTCGATTGCTGCCCACTATATAAGAGAACCTACAGTCTGTAGCGACTGTTAACAAAATGAATAATCTTAACTGGATCTATTTCAGACCATAAATCAAGACACCCTATTCATTGTTAGAAAAAAAACAGTCTAGACAAATCAAGTACAATGTTGCCATATGTCAAGTGTATTCTATGTTACAAAAACACTCCTATACACAAATTCGTCTTGTGGGAGAATATGTTAAAAAAAAACCTTCAACTTGTTGACGGTGCCTCAACTTGCCTGATGGTGGAATTGAGTTTATTTTCCTGATGATTCGATTTGCATCCCCATTTCAAGGATTAGTCCTTGAATCTAGTGTTCTTAAATGTTTTAAGTAACATAAAATGTTTTTAAAGAAAAATAAAACATGACTTAATAAGTTTCCCCTAATTAACTACAAGTTTAGCGAAATCAGACATTTTCAACTACCCTTTGTATGGGTCAGTATATACGGTGGAAAAATTACAGATAAAGTAATTAGGACCTATCTGGTTGTAAGTTTTAAATACAAATTACTTGTCACACCCTTATTCTTTATGTTTATTGTATGTTACTTCCGTAACAGTGCTATAGTGTTATGATCAAAGTACCGGCCTTTTGAACTGGAGAATGTGAGTCTGTGGCCGCATAAAGGATGAATGTTTTATAGATACTTTAAATTGTAGCATCGCATTTCCCTTTTTTATGGGAGGAGGGGGCGGAGGCGGGCAGGAGTTGCATTAACCTCTATTTATCTCTATTTATATTTCACTAATAATTATTTGTAGTGTTTTTCTTCTTCGTGTGTTTTTGCAATCATATGGAAAAAAATCCATACAGAGCTCTTTAAATACATACATTATACAATGTATGAAAAATGATACATGATTTTGTTCATATGCATAATGATAAAACGGCTTTTTCAAAGACCTACAACTGACCTACACTGAAGACTTCCGGCGAACAAGAAAAAGCTCCTGCAAGACTCGAACCTACGGTGCAGTGATTGGTGTGATCCGGTGTTAACCGCACGGTCCTTACACCCAACGATCGTCTTCTGTCATTTTTGTCCTACATAATGTTTAAATTATTAAACGCGGACAGATAAATTGTGTACACTATTGATGTAAACTAATCGGACTGTACATGTACATGACATATGTTGATCTGACCGATATACACTTACAAACATAGGCCATAGACTATGCAGTTAAAATCACCGAGGCAAACTACGCTTAGTTAACAATAAAGCCGAAACTCCATAAAAAGCCTAAATCGTTAATGCATTATTTACTTAGGAAGCCGCCATAAAACTGTAGCTTACGTATTAGGGAATGCGTATAAAAAGTCAGACAAAAGTTATAAAACGACCGTAAAATAGATGTCGACAAAGGGCACGTTACTAATTGGTCTAGGCTTATGAGTATTGTTAAGTAGTTGTGACAATAGGTTTTTCATCATTGAAGCCTTATTCCAGTGTGTGATATGTTATTTGCTCTTACTTATGTATTGACAAAAATTGCCGGGTAGTTAATAATAAAACGTTTTTATGTTGTCTTTTTTATTATTTCTGCCAAGCTGTTTGCCGGAGTTCGACCCCAACCGATAAAACTGGACGTTATTATGACTATTATCAGATCGCTGAGATGCATTTCTAAAAAAAACGTATAAATTATCTTTGAGTTTTGTTTTACCAATGAACTTTGACCTCCTTTTATTACAAACGTCTACAATTTGAACAGTTATTTTATTGTTAATTTTATCTACAATGTAGCTACTGGTCGTTGATCATTAAGTTAGTCCCGGACAAGTCATAAATCGGCAGTCGGACGAGTGACAAGTAAACATCGGTTTCGAGTTAGCGATGAAGACAATCAATTTCACGCTAGGAGCTTTTATGAACACGTAAAGGCGGTACATGTACAATGCACGCACCTGTCTAAAACAGCCAATCATTACGCGCGATACATAACCGCTGGACTCAATCGGCCAATCAATTCCTACATGACAAATAGCGTCCTTGATCTTGCATCTTGAAATAATAAGCGATAATTGATCGGCGAACTTCACAAACTCGGCAAATAAAAGAAAAAAAAAACACAACATGTTGTTATACCTTATTTGTATAGCCTGTTTGTTAGTTGTATATATCACAAATGCCTTGCTGTGTTTGTAATCGAAAACGACGCAAATTTTCGAATCATTTTTGTCCAGATTACTAGTCCGGGACTAATCATGAAAAAGAAAAAATGTCCAGCCCTGTACATATGTTTTTGGTATGAGAGTACTTAAACTTATTTGGTACTTTTTTCCCTTAAAAATACATTTTTGTCACTTTAAAAATTCTAACTACATTTCTTTCAGTAAGTACTTATTGCTTTCATTGTACATAATCTAACCTAATTAATTGTGTTGTAAGTAACGCAGTAGATTTTTTTATTTCCTTAACTCTAGTATGTCAGTTTTATTTCATTTTTCAGTTTTACGTTTATCAATGCATTGTTGTTTTGATTCCGCTTCAATAATAAAAGTGGTGATCAAAATCATTACTTTTTAACTGTTTTATTATATACTTTGTTGTATATTACATTGACAGAAAGGACATGTGACTATTGGTATTGAAAAAAAGTGTTGTTTTTTTAACTTTCTTTCTATTTGTTTTTGACAAAGTGTAAATGCTTATCTCTCTATAGCCGTTTCTTGCAGGCTAAGAATATATGATAAAGTCCTATAAGCATTGCAACATATACCAACAACTTAATAGGCACAGGGTAGAGGTATTTATATGCAAGCCAATACGTAAAAGTAAGTACAAATCTGTGATGAGTCATTAAACAAAAAAAACAAAAAACCCGACAGTAACCGCTATGGAACGGTCGTTTGGCAATATAGACCGACTGGGGTGCTTAAACCGGTTTTAAAGAGCTCTAACCGCGCACTTCCTGGAGGGTTTCTCAAATTCAAGCAATAAAGAAAAACCGATCAAATTGAATAAAACATGTCCAACCGCTGATCTTTTCATTGATAAGTTATGACGAAAGACCATTCACCCCATAAACACTAAACATATCCCACCTTAAAGGTATTTCAAGCAAGTAATGTGTTAAAACATTAGCTTGCAACTGTCTATTTTCGCTCTACAGATGTAACGTTTTGAGCTGTTGTAACAGCAACAATTAAGTGTGTATACATTCGATTCATCACTGTCAGTTGTATGTCATTATGGACATTCAATAAATAATGATCTCCAAATGTGAAATGCACAAATCAGATTAGTGGGAAATATTAGACAATAATTACTTTCACAGTCAACATGCAGACATCAGTGGTTGTTTTATGGGGTTGTTTTTTTATACTAGATCTATAAAACTTTTGCAACTCGTTATGGCCGAAAGAAAAACGATTTTGAAAACAAATGTAGCGCTATATTTCTATCGTTACAACATCGAAAATTTATGTGTTCATGGTAGTATCTAAAACTGATTCATTTGCGAAAACATAAAGAGACAATAATTTGTAGCATCCTGTTCATGTGAAGATGGAATTGAAGAACCAAAGTTCAATGTCCATCAAAGGAAATACACGTAACAATCCTTATAGGATGAATTAAATGACAACATAGATTACATGCACGGGGAGATTTTTTACGACCGCCACACTGCACAAGTAACATTGATGTGATCATGAAAAGAATATATGACAAAGTCCTATGAGTATTGCAACATATACCATATACATACATATAATACTTGAGTATTTGCGCCATCTTTAATAAGTTTATTACAATCGATTTAAACGTATATGTGTATGTGTTTACCTAAAACATATATCAGCAAGAAATGTTTTGTAATACTTAATAAAATTTACACCATTTTAATTTAATTCATACATTATTATTTCATTTCTGGCAAGTGTATTGGTTTTGTAATTAATATAATTTTCCCCGTGGGAGTGCTGCATTTATTTATTAATTAAGCAAATATTGTAATGCCGTATAATGACAATAACATAAAACCAATATATGAAAAAATAACGCGGCTCAGTAAGCGAGTTTACATTTGTTTTAGTTGCTTTCTTTGTTAATTGTTGCAAATTAAAGTCGTATAATGTATTCATTATACAGCTTGGCACAAGAAAATAGTCCAGTTAACCATTAACAGTGCGTTTATAATACTATGGATGTTCGTGTACAGCTAACCCCGGTCTCTCTCTCTCTCTCTATTGTGTGTGTGTAGTATGTAGATATATATATAGATAGATATGATATATATAGAGATATAATATAGATATATATATATAATATATAATAGATTTATATATATAATATCTATAATATTTATGTTATATTATTTTATTATATTATCTAATGACAACAATTCTTTTTGCAGACGATATGGTTATTTTCGGTGAAACTGCTGGGGACTTACAAAAAATCTAGATGTATTTAAATTATATCGTTGTAAATCGGGTCTAGAACTTAATTGTGACAAAACGAAAATAGTCGTGTTTAGAAAGAGAGGCGGCTTGTTGGCAACTGAAAGCTGGACATATAATGATACTCCTATTGAAGTGGTAAATGACTTTAACTATTTAGGTACAGTATTAAATTATACAAGTTCATTTGCATTGCATAACGAATATAGTACTGGTAAAGCAATAAAGGCATTAAATGCGTTACTATGTAATTGTAAATCTATCCAGGTTAAACCAAAAATTGTGTGCCAGTTGTTCGACGCCTTTGTTGGCTCTATCTTAAATTCTGGCACTAAGGTGTGGGGTTTTACTAAATCTAAGTCTATTGAAAGGATTCATCTTAAATTTTGCAAAAGGATTCTAAATGTTCGAAACAACATTAGCTCTGCAGCACTATACGGGGAATTAGAAAGATGCCCTTTGTATGTATCTAGATACGTTAGGATAGTTAAATATTGGTGCAAGCTGATAAATAGTCAAAATGGGATATTGAAAAAAAGTTACGAATATGTTTAACTGATTCTAATAATGGAAAAAGAAACTGGGTCTTCAATTGTAGAAAGCTGTTTGATGACTTTGGATTTTCATATGTATATGGAAACAGTGATACAATTGATATAAAAATATTTCCAAAACTTTAGAAACGAAGAGTTATTGACTGTTTTATTCAGGAATGTTTTTCATCCATTGGAAGTAGTCCGGTTCTTGAAGAATATTATTATTTTAAATCGAGTTTAAAGTACAAATATTATCTTGACATATTACCTTTTGATCTTCTTTCTATATTACCCGTATAAGAATATCTGCACATTCCTTGCGAATACAAACAGGTCGCTTTGGAAGCAATTATATTCCTAAAAATAAACGATTGTGTACTTGTTGTAATACAAGAGATATTGAAGATATCAATCATTTTATACTTGTATGCTCTTTATATAAAGATTTACGCATAACATATATACAACCTTCATTCTATCGTAGACCATCGGTGTTTGAATTAAACTTACTGATGGCTACAGCCAAAAAAGAAACTACTTCTTAATTTATCACAATTTATCAAAAAAGCTCTGCAGGATAGGAATAATTATTTAAATATGTTAAGTTTATAAATGTTCTGAACTTAAGTAAATTATTGGAAAATAAGTGTTACTCTCCAAAACTAATATGTTTGTTGACACATGTATGTTTACCACTTGACAAAATGTTGACTGAGATGTGTTACTAGACAATGTATATTCTTACAAGTCTGAATAAAATTGGTTGTGTTCTATTCTGTGTGTGTGCTCGTGCGTGCGTGCGTGCGTGCATGTGTGTGTATGTGTGTGCTCTTACTACATTAATACATAGGAAAACTGTTTAAAACAGCCAGTCTGCCATATAAATCACAGCGTGTTCCTATATATCTTAAATACTGTTGCATTTTGTGCACATGTATAACACTATGTCAATGTGCTTATTCTTTTGTTAATCTGCTTAATATAACTGTAAAACTGTATAATAAAGTTACATAAAAATTTGATAATGTAATTAAGTATAAAGTTATGCAGTGAACATGTTTTTAGTTTGAGTAAATTTACCATTGTGATCGTTAACTGAACAGGAGCCTACGGCACTGTTTCAATCGTGTCTGTGTCTTGCTTTTTATTGTCAGATAACGCTGAGAAATCTTGACAGGAGAGGAATAGCGCTCTCGAGATTTCTAGATTCAAATCACAGGGGCGTAAGAAGTAGGAAGGTTTCAAACTTAGCATGTTTGAATCCGGTAGCATGTATGAGCATTTATTTAAGACCTAACTTAAGTTAAAACGCAAAATAATATAGAAAGTATTGACTTATTAATAAATGGTTTGTATTATCGGATGTTAGTGACTCTGATGTAACTTCCGTCCAAATTTACAATCTATATTTTAAAAGGACCGGTTTAGATTTAGCTGAATACTTGCCTTGCCTCCTTTCCACTTTCCACTGCAGTGTACATTTGATTTACTACAGAATAATTTTGACCATTAATTGCACACCTTTAATCGCATACGGAATAAAAGTTAGACCGCCAAAAAAGCGCTTCTGTGCGCTTTGATTAAATAAAGGACTTAAACCAAAGTGATTCAGCAGACACAGTCATTGTTAGACCATAGTACATGGGTTCGCTACCACTGACACACTTTAACATTCCTAGTCAAGGGGTTATTTTGTCTTGATCTTATATGTACAACATGGTAGCTGGTGTTACAGTTAAAACATTAAAAAACACCATCGATTGTGTTCAAAATCAAATTCCAGAATGCTTTTTGTGCTTTTATGAATTTGATCTGAAAGGATACTTCTAATTTTATTTATAGTCGTTTTCAAAAAATGGAATACCTACTTTGGGGAAACGAAATTGAATTTGGATAAATTCTAACTCAATAGCAACATTAGTATTTCTTGCTTTCAAATTTTCATATTTGACAACAGCCGCAATAATAGAAGCAGATCTTATCATCTGAATGCCGGAGAAAAGTCATAAAGACATTATTATTGATTGCAATGGAAAGTGAAACGTTCTTATAATCACGAGAGGGAAACATTACAAGCTGTCGATTTTAATGGAATGTATTTATTGGGAAGCCATTGTTCGGGGAATAATTGTTCAACAGCATCAGTGAAGGAGATTAGCCGATCTTTACCAGCGCCATATTTATTGAATTTCAGGATACATTGTTAATGTGATGATCAACAGAAAACAATCAAGTGTGTAATGATTTGAATGCAGTTTTATTTCTTGTTGTGAATATGTAAATCTGCAGCCGAATTTTCTAATATAAAACGTTTTCATAAAAAGACAGGTCTGATTTTCAGTTATTTCTATGAATAGATTTATTCCGGCAATTTGACTGTTTGATTGTCTTACAGTCGAAATGTAAGGCGTCCTATTCTGAACATGTATGCATACAAAAGGAAACAACGTTTTGTAAAGTTTAAGTATAATAATGTCATATATTAAAAGGTTCAAAACTTAGACTATTAGTTGAAGTATCCCATACTTTATGTATCAGCTAGTATTTATATGTTAAATTCTAAAACAGGATGATACAAATATATAATTACTTTATCTTATTTGTCGTATTAATAACTCAATTATACAAAACACCATTTTGTATTTAAGTAAGACAATTTAATAAATTATGTCATAAATAAGTCTAAACGTATATTTAGTCTCATGTACCTTAGTATGGCCAAATATAAGAATATATGACAACATCCTATGAGCATTGCAACATATACCAAAATCTGAAAAGGCACAGGACAAAGGTATTCACATCCAAGCCAAGTGTAAAAGTAAAAGCAAATAAATATGTGATGAGACATTTATCAAACAGAGTAAATCCGACAGTTACCGCATTTGAACGGTCAGTCGGCAAATGAGCCCGACTTGGGTGCTTAACCCGGTTTTACAGAGCTCTAACCTCGCACTTCCTGTGGGTTTTCTTAATGCAAAATAAAAAGAAAACCGATCTATTTGAATAAAAAAAATGCCTAAGCGCTGGCGTTTTCTGTGATAAGTTATTATGGAAGTTGTGACTTTGTTGAAAAATAATGTTTACATAGTATTTAGAAGAGAGAGAAGCATATGCTGATCACGACAACGATGCAATGTACTTTCTCAGACAAAGATACTAATTAATAAAGTTGGAAATAAGCATAACCAGATTAGCACAAATTCTTTATGATATATTTTTACTTATTTGGAGTTTATAACCTGATACAGATTGACATTGACATTTATTTTCTAGCTATAATTAGCATATGTTGTTGTTCCAGTAAAAGCAGTTGTGTTATGTTTGCAAAATAACTTTGGCAAAATTAACTTTGCAACTGATAATTGATCTAGCCTCACAGAACACATTTTAGAATAAGAATTGAACATGCGAAAAAATATTGATTGACATAATGTCTTTTGAAGCAATACTTAAGAGTTGAGGATTGGTTCCAGACATCCTTTCTTTCACTAACATTCAATCCTTCAGGCAAGGAGAACCTAGATAAGAAGTTTACCGCTACAGAAAGTTTTCATTTAAGAGCGAATTGATTTTCCCTGAACAAAATTTTGTAAGATAAAGAATCAATTACATGGCTGTTAGAAAGTTGTTACTATGTTATTACTATTGCAATCTTGCATAAAATCGAGTATGAAGTATGTTATAATAATTCGTATGCCATATATGTAATTAGTTTTTTACACCTAGAACTGAATCCTTGAAGTTACATTGATGTTATGACGGCCTTAGTCAGAATATTACTTTAAAAGCTAAGCGAGATATCACCGTAATCATTTCAATAAAGCAAAGGATGTAAATCAAAGCGGTAAAAAAGATAACTTGTTAAGTATGATTAATAAAGTTTTATTAGTTGATATTTTGACCTGACATTTTAAAATCATAAACGTAAGTATGTTCTGAATAAACGCTTGGCCGGCGGTGTATTGTTGTAAAATATACCATATTTGTTTACTTATTATATGTTAGAATTTAAAGATAATTCTGCATTTTAAAATACAAATTAATGCACAAAATATTTCTGATTATTCTAAATTCGCTAAAAGACAATGTAGACTTCAAAAGTAAGTGGTCACGCGGCGTTTAAAAATATATACATTTTCAGCGTGGCTCAGATAGGAAATACATGTTTGCAATATCGTGTAATCGCGAAAAAAGCATGCCGACAAAATCATTTATTTTATTTAGTTTATTGTATAACATAAAACGTATCTTCTTCAAGTTTTACTTAAATTGTGGTCGTAGCTGTACACAGCTTTTTCTAAAGGATTAGAAAAATGTTTGTCATATCAAGATATTTGATATAACTTACGTGTCATTTAGTAAATAACATTTTATAACTCAATATATTTTAAAAGATCAAGAAATCAAGCGTTAGACAGAAATATTGCATGGCTCGAAATAAGAAAATCAGCACGTAATTGTCTAAAGCAGTACAGTCTGAACTCCTGTCACTAATCCTTTTATCATGAAAATCATATGAACAAGAAAGTTATTATCAAGTTACACCGGCGATAAATACTATTTAAATTAATTGAGTGATATTTTAGGCTGAATATTTGTGCCGTATTTATCCGCCATTCTCTAATAACAAGTGTAAAGACAAAACGCTGGATTCACTCGAAAACCTTGTAAGTACAATTCGTTTTCAAATAAAGTTTTGATTTAAGGAGTGGTCAAAATATGCTGCTTTGCATGCCTCTTGCTAGGCTTTCTACTCTGGGATATTAGTTGTTTATTTTAAATCCGAACTGAGAGTACATCTAACTTTCCGTTTGATTCATTTCAGAGAAATTCTAGTAACAGATAATGTAAGTACAAATACATCGATTTATCGCACTGTACATGGGTAAACCATTCCATGTTAAACCGGACTATAACTATATTTTAATAGAAAAGTGGCATAGTGATTAGATTGTACAGCTAAAAAACAATAAAGCTACAGAATAGTTTAGAAAAATTAAAAGTTCATTTTATATCTGAAGCCACTGTGTCCAATCTATAATTCAGTAGAGTGCAAATGTCTGAATCCCCGTAACAAAACCTTTATTTTTCATCTGAATACATAGACACTCTTTACCAAGACATACAATCTGTAAAAAATCAAAGATACAGTCCACAAGCTTTTGCCAATTTATGTTTATATCAAAGTATGTACATATATTTTTGTGGAACATTTTGTTATTTTATCTTATGATCAGATGATCTTGTTTGTGGACCGCTTGCAGACTTTATAATACGCTTTCTCAATCAACATTATTAATATATGGTGTTTTATTTGGGACAAAGGTCCCAACTTTAAGATTCTTAGCGTTCTGTCATCCATTAAACAGTTTTGGTCGTATAAGCGTAGATAATATTTTGTGAAAGATTTAATGTCTTATAGGATAAATTCAGACAAATTGCATTTTACGTATCCACAAATACGATATAAACAGCTACCTTCAATTAAACGTTTGGCTCGTATTCAAACATAATTCTGTATTAATATTCGCTTATTTATCAAATGCTTTAGACATTCAATACATTCAGTACAATAGTTGTTTTATTTTAAACATATATGTTATATTGTGGTTACATGTTTGTACAAGTCATCTCTTAGCCTCACATGTTTTTACAGCATATAGTCTCAGTCATGACAATAAACAAGATAAGTGTTATTGTTTTTCAATAGCATAGCATAGTTTTATTGGCATTATTTTACATATAAATATAGCCAACATACATGATAATATATAATCTCTACCTAACGAACTAAGGGTGTTAGTATTTGCAGGGAAGTGGAAAAGCTATTAGGTGTTGCTGATATCTCGAAATTGAAAAGCATGATATACAAATTTTGCAATATTTCGTAAGACATTAACAGTTTTAAGGAGTGATGCAAATTTATGCAAAGTTGGCCTGTGACAAAAATATGGTTTCAAATATTCTTTTCTTAATTCTCTTTATTTCGTACAAACAAGTATAAAATGGTATTCCGTTTCAATGACATTCATCGAACAATGTATGCATTTCCTGTCTTCTAATGGCGGACAATATAATAAAACTTCTAAAAACATATAATGGGATTTATTAACGGTGTCTACATTTATCGGGATTGTTGCTTTTGCTACTGTTTCCAAATAGCATTTAATTGATATGAGCTTTTATAAGTAAATACCCATCCCAATTCACAAAACCAACAATGCAATTTCTCCCATCGAATTATGGTGATACAAATCACAAAAGTGCGTGACCTAATTACACCACCGGGGAACAATGTTCCTCAGTATGACAGGAACTCTCTGACGGATATTTGCTAAGTGTAAATAAGGATTGATGTTGGATTTCCCGAAATTTGTCACAATGGTCAATCTGAACACCCTCGCTCCCCAGATTATTTTGGATCTCAAATAGGCATTGTCAGCCTATGTTATATTTCCGGGGATGCTGCAATTTGTTGGGTATTCATATAATAATCTTATTTTATGGTTTATGAAATAATCCATGTATAGAATGAACTTATTGTTGGGCGTGAATAGTATGTCAACTCTAAAACGACAAACACCAAATAACGAGATTGGGGCAACGGGTATAGATCGTGTTAAACCAGTTTCTGGTCAGGACTAACTTGTATATGCCGCCTCTAGAAATATGTTCATTAAATGTTTTCAGAAATAATTATTTATGAACATTTACGTCACAAAGCAGTGTAACTTTGATGCTGTTCTATACATATATTTATGTATGTATGATTGCCCTTGACTGCTTTCGCTCCACCACTCCGGTTCGTGTCGAGATCTGGGCGAAGGACTTAACGGATGAAAGGTATTCCAGAATTTGCGTAAACACTGTATTGCTTGGAAATTTAATCGTCTAAATAATATGTGCTTTAAAGTATACCTTATCCTTAAAAGATTATAGCAAGCATTTGCATTATTCTAAGTCGATTGAATTGCGCAAAATAGTAGATTTTTATGGGCGGGGGCTTTCCGTCTCTCAATAGAATATTAATTGTTAAAATGTGTATTAGTGTAGTTCTGTTGTTTAAAGGCATATTTGCATCAGAATACGAAAACAGTTTATCTTAAAGAATATGGATGAAAATGTGCACTCTTTACATGTCATGGGTAAATACGTAATGTGGATGTAGTTGCATAAGGCATATTTCGAATACTATGGCTTCCTTTAATTACAAATCGAGTGCCGGAGACCATGGCAGTAATGGACACTCAATGAATAATGGTCCTAAAAGATCTTGGTCATCACAACAAGTTATGCAACTGCATTCCACTCAAAGAATAGATGAATGTGAACAACTATATGTAGTTTTTGTATACTGTTTATTACATTTTCGTTTGGTTAGTTGTTTTCTTTACTCGAAACATTTATAAAGATCGCATTTCACCTAAAAGGCATAAAGAATATATGCATTTAGAATTTTTGTCAAGTTGTTTATTGAATGCGTTTTTACTCAACTAGCGGAAACTACATATGTTTCAAGAAACATCTAGATCAAGAATAATGTTGGTTTCAGCGATAAAAGTCTGATATATTAATTTTATTTCTATGCAGTAGTAGTCCTTATATTCCCAAACGATTGATGTTGTCTCGGTTGTGATTCATTCACACACAGACATAATATTTCAGTTATTTATACATTAACTCTATGAGTACATTACAACAAAAGGATACTCCTGCGTGAATAATTGTTTTATACAAGTACATGTACAAATATTTATTTGCTTTGAACATAAAACAAACATAGCAAATAACGTTAACACAAACATGGTGAAAATAAGTATTAACTGAAGAGCACCTAATATCATTGTGTGTTTTTGACATTATTTATAAAATTCCTTAATTATCTTAAGGCAGTAATGTGAAGTATACACTTTCATTTGATCAATTCATGTTTTATCTATCAACATGCTTTCCATAATTTGAGCATGACAAAACGCAATCAATCTTTTAATAATCGGGCAATCTTGAAATCCAATGCATTAGGGCCAACAGATAGAGAATTATGGAAAGTACGTTTCGATAGAATATAAAAGTAATTTATATTGAAGATGAATGAATCGCTTATTTTTCTCCGGAACCTCCTGTTTAATTTCTCTTTTAACGCTAGCCGTATCTCCACTACGAATATCAAATCACTACAAACAATTTATTTCCCTTCCGGCTATGTGTGTCTTTAATCTCACCACACTCGTTTTAATTACCTAACAGCTATTCGCAAAGGTAATACATGTCACTATATAAAACATAAGAAAGAAGATTCATAATAAGACAATATGAATAACTTTACAAATCTTGAGTCAAAATGATAATTTCACTTACAATAAACATTTTTGTCTAGTTCTTCTAAAAGAAATAATACTTCTCTCTTTCTAGTAAATACTATGTGTACATCATTACCTTTCAATGATGTCACTCTTTTCGTCATAACATATCAAAGAAAACGTCAGCGCTTGGACATTTTTTATTCAAATAGATCGGTTTTCATTTCATTACATGCATTAGAAAAAACAATCAGGAAGTGCGAGATTCGAGTTCTGTCAAGCCAGTTTATGCACCTCAGTCGGTCCTTTTTGCCGACTGACCGTTCGAAGACGGTTACTGTTGAGTTTGTTCTTTGTGTTAAATGACTCATCATATATTGGTTCTTACTTTTAAATTTGGCTTGCATGTGAATACCTTTGTCCTGTGCCTTTTCAGGGTTTGGTATATGCTGCAATGATCATAGGTCCTTGCCATATATTCTTGTTTACTTGTAACTATCTTCATGCAAACATAATTCATAAACTTAACATGTAGCTAAACAAAAAATAAAATTCCTCATTAGAAAATCTTTACAAATCTTACGTACTATGTAACCATCTGCATACAAACTCAATAGATAAACTAAATGTTCAAACAAAGTAATAAGTTATGAAAACATAATACTAAACATATAGCTAAAACATTGTAATAAAATTCATTATCAGCAAGCTGAAAATCTATACAAATCCTATGTGATAGGTGACAAAATACTTGTCTTTACTATTACTACTAAAAGAATGGATCCTTCAGAAATCCATCTGTTGAAACCCTGTGTTGGGCTGTTGGAACTATCGTTCAAAGGACTTCATGAAACACTGTAGACAGTCTAACCGGGTTCATGAGCAGTTTAGTTCTGAAGATTACAATATGTTTTGTATATTTACAATCTTTTGATCTTCACATCGATAAAACATTAAATAATTGTAGCATTCATTATCTACGTTTAAATGAGTTTTAACTAAAAACCACTTTTACCTAGCTCGTGAATCCTAACTTATTTTTTATTCACGCCTTCAAAATGGAAACAAACAAATATGTATACTTTTATATAATTTGTCATTAAGTTGTCATTTATCTTCCTTGATGAATTTGTGGTGTTTTGTGGCAAACAGAGAAAATCCGGTAAAACCATTCGGGTCAGAAAAACAAAGCTATATATTATATATATGTAAATTATATATATAATATCTAAAGAGTTGACTGCTAGCTGTAATATATTCAAAATTGATTATAATCCATGTTAAAATAACATATGACACTTATTATTTGCTTGTTCTTTGTTACTAGTCACGTGACAGACACTTATTTATTTGTATTAATGTATTGAGACGACGTATTTTTGTTTAAGTCAAATAAAAGATCTGGTCTGTTCTCTTCTGTTCATAACTTTGATTTGTTTAAGTGTACTCGTCTAGGTACGTTGTCCAAGATGGCGTATCATGTTTCACTTACGATATGGTAGACATTAATCAAACAGGGATGACATCAAATAACTTGATCCAATGGGCCTGGTCGTACTTTCTATTATCGTGGGCGTATGGTTGGGTTCGCTGAAAGCTATTGTATTTTTATTTTATGATTTATGTTTAAAACCACACGCATGCAGTTATACTACCTTTATTCTAATTAGAAACTTTAATTTAAACAAAATGAATTTTTATTTAAACAATTTAAGTTTAACGATAGGAAAAGAATTACGGTGTCGTGGATGCATATCTAATATATATCACGGCATGAAATATATGTTATAACTTTCTTAAGAAGTTATTTTATTATTTCAATCTGGTTAGTTAAGGGAAACATTATCACAAGGTGATCATTGGATATTTTACTGTGTAAACATTGATATATCGTAATCTGCCTCCACATCCATTATAATACAACAATGGATAGTATTAAACACAAAAAAAACAATGTCGCGAAGTTAAACCGATTTCCTATTTTGATAATCTTAAGAGAGGGCATATATTTGGAAGTGGATTCTACCTAATAGTTATTATTAGTTAGTTGGAATGTAGTGTCGTTGTCTTAATTCCAAATAAAATAAGACTAAGTTTTAAGAATAATATTGTACGACTTGAACACATGAATAATGTTAATAAATTAAATTAAAATCCACCAACATAATATAGCAGTACGACATTTTGAGCCCAAAGACTGATTTTAAAATGATAACCACAATACATGCATTTGATATCCGCAGCTAGAAATGTTATGTCGTAATACGCATTTATCAATTGCTAAGATACTGTACGACAGTGTCATAAATAAGTTGTTTGTTCACAAACATAATATCATATAATAGCCAAAGTTCAATAACAAATCACAATAGGTTAGTTATATAAGAGGATTGAAAATAGTTAACAGCCAGCACTGCATTTGACAATATGCTCTTGATTCTTGTTTGTTTATGTTCGTTTATTAAATTTATTGTCCCATCAACAGTATTTTAGTTGTCTGGAGACGGTTTCAACTTGAAACAGTTATAGTGCTGCTTTCACTTTATATAGCATGCCGTGAACTCCTGAAATGATACCACACCCAGTCGTATTATCCTAACACCAGGCCAACAAGTCACGGAACTACAGTATATTTGCTTCAGAGTTAGCATTGGAGCTATCCCACTACCATTTCCAACGACTTTGGTATGTCACAGCCCGGGATTGAACTCGGGGACTAGGGTCTCCCGTACCTTGATGCCATACGAGGTCCGGTGTTGATTCTTGTTTTGTACAATTATTTGTTTTTTGTTGTGTTTTTGTTCTTTTGTTATAAATTGGATAAATCTTTATTCTGTTGTACGCAAGAATAATGATTTATCAATTTTCCTGAACATAAATATGCCACAGAAATATTTTTGTCCTATGATACGCATTGCTTTACTGTTGCTAAGAGTGGGTGGGCCGACTCAAATGCCAATGTTGCACAAAAGACAAGATGACAAGTCAGTATAAATGTTTCTGTTTGCTTTCTAGAATGTCCATACCAGCCATAAACAATACATAAAACCCTGGCAGCTATGGCTGGCGTACTGTCTGACACTAAATTAGTAGACACGAGCGCAACATTTGCTTTAGAAGCTTGTGACATTAAACAGTCCTAACCATAGGACAGACTATGTTTATCGTTCGGTAGTGTATTTCCTTTATTGTACGTATGTTGTTAGGCTTTTCTTCTGTCAAAAGTTGCATAAGTGCAAAAATGGCAACATTTGCATGGTTATCATTGAGACATGATGTTCATTTTTTTGTTGTTTACATATTTTAGCATGTTCCAACGCCGATTATTAACTGCAACTTACGAACAGAGCAATTACCGCAATAAAAGAAGGATACACATATTTTTATAATAGTCTTATTCAACCCGTTTGTCTTAAGTAAGTGTAAAATAAACTTAGATCAAAATAGGGGCAAGAAATAACGAAAATGAATTTACGCGTATCTTGCGATAATTAGCGTTCTTGCTTATAGTCCAACACATTTAGTGACTATGACAGTCATTGTAATAGTGTTTGTTTTTCAATTAATGCATGCTTGTTAATTTGCAGGATTGTTTCTATTTTAAGAAGATGTTCCGTTTAATATTTCCTATCCCGGTTTCACTTACCATTTAATATATTGAACAACTAGGAACTCTTAATTATGGATGAAGCAGAACGTCAATACGATGGTATAAAGCAGAACATATATTCGTTGCAAGTGATGGAACATTACATGTTTATTTTAAAATCGTTTCTGTCTAGTTGCGAAAAAAATCTTTTCGTTTATGGCATGCTATAAGTTTAAATAGTTTAATTATTTAATTATAAAATAACTTCAAATAGACTTGTTTTCTTTCAATCATCTAAGTGAAACATTTTGTTAATTATTAATTGTCTTGTTTACTTGTAAACGAGCAGCAGCAACAAAAACTAAAATATTCTAGTTATGTGTCCTTCTCACCCATTTACGTAGTTACGTTTCGATAGAAAAGAATGATGAGGACAAAGAACTATTTTCAGAATCTGAAAAAAATCATCAATGCCAAGAATATAAAATTATTATGGATTCCATCCGACTATTTAGAAACGGGTTTCTGGCATTTAATTAGTGAATTCTTTTGCAGCGATTCGACGGATGATAATGTCATAAAACAACCTATGACATTTAGTCCGGCTTTGCAAAACATCTTATGAGTACGTTTATAGAATAGGTCGAACACTATAGGGCTTCGGTTGACGTTCTTGTGATAGAATAGACAGAAGCTGTTTCTAGTGACTTTAAATGATATCACAAAAAGTGTCTTCCCATCATGTGAAGACTCTTGACAAGTAGACTCCTACAGCAGCTGTTGTTCCAAGGTGGTTACTGCTGGTTGTGTGTGTGTGTGTTTGTGTGTGTGCGTGCGTGCGTGCGCGCGCGTGCGTGCGTGCGTGCGAGTGTGTGTGTGTGTGTGTGTTACATGTATGTCTCGTCTCAGTGCTTTGATACATATACATTTACCCTGTTTGCCTTTGTCTATGGGAAGTATAGATTTAAATATCTGTGATAATTCTCAGAGGACCTTTTCTTATTTACCTATTTATTAGTTATTACATACGTAAGTTTTTACATGGAATTTGAGGCGAATTTAAATAGAAACGAAAACATGTCTTAAAGATTTACAATTGTCGAAAAAAGTAGACTTTGTAACTCCTGATGGGTAATTTATTAGTTTTATATGGCTGACTAGTCAAAGCATTTGTTTAAGTGGGATTACTCGGGTAGGTCTAATGGCTTTTGTAATATTTGTTAAGACTTTTTGAAATATTGCCATAAAGTTTATTAATTTAAACTGGTTGATTCACCTCAATTCATCTTTAAAAATATTTCTGGTGGACGCACAAGGCAACACTTGTTTTTTGACAGGTTTTTCACTAACTTTTCACAACTATATGTTTTTTTCGACGGCCTTAAATGACTCATCACAAATTTGTTCTTACTTTTCGCTTGGCTTACATGTGAAATACCTTTGTTCTGTGCCTTTTCGGAGTTTGGTATATGTTGCAATGCTCTCAGGACTTTGTCATATATTCTTAATTAAGCCATTGATGTGTATGACTATACATAAAGCCTTTATTAACTTGATAATTGTCATTTGTATTTAAGGAAGTAGGCTTTTACTGCAGAAACTTACTGTCGTGGGAATTTATCAGTGATTGCACCACTTAAAAAAAAAACAATTTATCAGTTCGGCTTACTTTGCCTCAGTTTGGCGTGTTTATACCCATGTGTAAAATCACATGCAACCAGTCACGTGTCACATAACTAACAAATAAACATGTGGCAAGCTTAATCCTAATTGTATTTTTATCTCAATAATAACATTAAATGACTTTAAGAAGTTTATAAATTAAAATATGTATCTAACATCTATCGCTCGGTAGTTCGCTTAAAACTAATGTTCAAACTATAAAATATTATGTAAATGTATTTGTGTGTGATAATAAGCTGCTTTGACATTTAAACGTTTTAGATAAAAGTTGTAATTTTAAGTTTGCATAAACAAGTTGTTATTTTGAGTTGTTGTTTTTCTACAAGAAACCAAAAACAGAGTCATGATTTATCTCAAGTCCTTACATCAAATCATTGAAAACGTCGTTCGTGTTGTAATATCCAAGCCAGCTGTTTTGGTTGTCATTAGTATACATTACTAACAGCAAGATCTATGGCTGTTTTTGAAGCAAGAGCTTGTAAAGGAGAAAAGAAAGTGCATTTAAATCAAAACTGGTTGCACAAAAATAAAATGACAGCAAATACATTAGTCTTATTTGTTCTTATATGACAGTTTCGTTAACACCGTATTCTTTTTTTTTACTCTAAGAATTTCCCAAAACTTAAACAATGCTACTTGAATAGGCATGCAAAACAGCAGAACAATAGAGAAAGCCTGTTTCAACAAACGTTCCATGCACTTTATACGTCATCGGTTGAATCTTTCTAAAACAGATTGTCTTATTTGCTACCAAACAATCTAGCGACACATCAATCACCGCTGACTAATGTAGTCTTAGACATATTTCGGGAGAAGATTTGTTTAAACATCCGCCTTGCTAGGGCATACGATCGTCACCATGGGAAGGGAAGTCCTATCGAATATTCTTTCTTTCGCATACAGTTGTATAAGATTGCTTTATTTGCATAATTGTTATTGTCAACTTGGGTATGCAACGACGATGTCGCTACGTTTTCAAATAAAAAGGATGGTTATTTTTTGCTGTTTTGCTGCTTTGAATATGGCTACGATGTGATTAAAAACACCGGTTCTTGCTTTGAACATGTATTTGTATTCGCAAAAGGTGCACATGTATTCGAAATAAACACGGATTGTACGTATTAGTGTGTGTTTTTTTCAAATGCATACTTTTACATTATATGCATCATTATATATTTTTAACAGAAACTAGCCTTTAATATTCAATGCGTACTTTCAAAGTTAATGAAAATGTGTTTTTTTTTTCAACAGAAGCTAGTATTTAAGATTCAATATAAATATTTATTGCAGACTTTTTCAGTGAATATAAGATTACATATTATCGCAACAGAAACTAGCCTTTTAACATGCATTGTAAATTTAGGTTATTCAATACATATTTTCACAGTAAATGCGGAATTGTCAATCAGTTTAACAGACACTTGTCTTTCATTAGTTTTCTTCTTCTCGTGGATAAAAGTGGGGAATCTAGGTCAGGTTGATATACAACATTTAAAGCTTTAGGTTTGAGACCTATATAAAATAACGATTACACTGAGAACAAGTTCTATTAAGCTAGAGGTATTTTAAAGTTCTTAAATTTGGACGATTGCTAAGAGTGAGCTTTCTTCCCTATATCTGGAATGTAAACTTTTGTTAAGGCTGGACCAACCGTCAACTACAAAAATACTAATATCAACAATAAATTCATTTGTTTCATTTTGTTGTCAACAGGCATATAAATATAATTAGACCAGCAAAGGTAGCCATTTTTACAACAGATATTTAAAAGTTTCATAAAAATGTGTTTCTCCGTATTTTATAACGGCATCTGGTTTAACTTAAATAATGAAAAAGACTTGTTACATATGCCTTAAGGAATTAGGTATTAGTTATCGATCGAGCATTTTTGCCGATACTGTGCATCGACATTTCTATTATTATAACACAGGGGCACTTATGAGGTGCCCAGGGACTAAAGCCGGCCGGTCCATTATACTGACACCGACAAGTCAGGCGTAATGCTGTCCACTTAGCCCCGAGCGTTAAGAGGAAAGCCACTACTACCAACTTTAAAGTCTTTGGTTTAAAGTTTGAAACCACGACCTCCCGATCCGCAAGCCGACGCTTTTGCCTTAAGTCGAGTCGTGACTCACTCCAAAAACAGTTTTACTGACCTAGTTCTACGAACACACTAACTTCCAGGAAAAAACATGTAAATTTCGTGTTTAAGGTTTATAGTAAAAGTTTAAAAAACATAACCTTGACAAAATAAAAGAGATAAAAGCCAGCAATGTTCCCAATGTTTTGTTTTCGAACACTCCTAAAATCCAAATGTATTGAACCCAAACGAATTTAAATATGGAAATATGTTGCAATAAAATAGAAACGAGATTTATACTGAAAATGAATGAAGTGTTTACGTCCTTCCGCCGAGATTTTCCTATTTATTCCTTTCTATTTTTAGTGTAATTTAGCTGCGTCTATTCCTTTCACCAAATATAACCAGTCACTCTGTGCTTCGCTACGTTTTGTAAATAACATATACAATGGCTGTAATTTGTTAGCATCGACTCATTTATCACAAGATATGTGGCAGCGAGCGTCCGAGATCTAGTTAAATTTTTGTCTTTCATTTCGGATAGTCCCGGGTGCAAGCCTCGAAATAAATTGTACAGCTATTACTTCTTTCTTAAGAATGACCCTTACAAACATTGAACCAAGATGAATTGTTTATGAATATTTCTTTACATTATTCAACCATTTAAAATAATAATGTACGAAAGATGGAGTTGTTTTATATGACCTTTTAAATGACCTGTAAGACAACTTGATAATTAACACATGTATTTATGTGCCAATGTACCCTATTTGCGAGTAACTGGTTAGTAAAATATTTAACCACCAATTTAGGTTGGGATTTATACAGGTAAAGGCAGATACTATAATTTTTCACTCTGTCAAATCAATTTGGCTCATTGAAAGGACTCAAGATTTATTTTTAGCCTAATCTATATGAGTATAACGCCTTAAAAAGTCTAAATATTTAATATTTAGCCTAATCAATATGAGTATAATGCCTTAAATAGTCTCAGGATTTAATATTTAGCCTAATCAATAGGAGTATATCGCCTTTAAGAGTCTCAGGATTTAATATTTAGCCTAATCAAAACAGTCATGATGGAAATCTATTCACGAGCACATGTCCAGCATACCAGTGTTTATCTCTAAAGATACGACTTGCTTAACTGTTGCTAAGTAGTGGTTGATCGACTTAAAGGCGAGCGATACAAAGGAAAAATGGCAATTAAGAACAAATGTTTCTGCAGGCACTACATAAAGGTTTACGTCATGCCTAACATGGTAGCTCGTTTTTATTTATATCGTTTTTCATGTTATATAAGACATTTAAAGAAATACATGTGTTGAAGAACACATACGCGGGTTGTTAAAAAATTACGTAGACTAACGCTGTATCTTTTTTAATCATCTTTCTTAAACACAGAAATATCGGTATCTTCTAAACCACATATTAAAGTTCTTTAAACAATGTAAGTATCAAAACATAATAATTGAACAACCCTCGTGCATTTAGAAATACCATAATTTTGTTTAGAATGTCAGTTCATTTATATAATTGAAAAGATAAATTAACTTGAGAAGATTAAGTTTCGCTTCTGAGAATTCCTCCTAGTCATTATAAAATCTGTTTTATATCAATATATAAATTGTGTCATACACTTCGCTTGACAAACAACTTTTTTAAGAAGAGTATACTTAAACTGAAAAATTCTCATTTATGTTCATTTGTATATGAGGATGTACCTAAAATTATCAAGTGGATGTCGCCAGTACAATTGCTGCCTTCTCTTTCCCGAGATGCATTCTGGCCTTTTCCTTGCTATTAGTCAGTGGTTCTACCTAAGTACAAATATTGCACGAAAGACAAGGGGACAATTCGGTATAAATATAATTGTTTGCTTTAGAATATCAATGTCAAACTTAACCGGAAAGTCCAACCAGGATGCTACTGCTAACGGAATGTACAGCAGCCAATAAGTAGACACAAGAGCAATATTTGTTTTGGAAGCGTGTTCGATAGAATATTCATTTACGCGAGTTTGTGCGTGATTATTTTCCAGTTATCATACAAGTCTACATTTCTTTTATATATTTGTCAAAAGGCTCAACTGTACGCTGCATTATGATGCCATCCAAAAATGACCACATACCCGTTTGTTGTTGGATGTCCTTATGTTTTGTTTATATATTTTGCATTCGGGATAATATCGATATTCAAGTATGTAAGCGTACGTTTTGTATACATGCATTAAATTGACATGTCTCTTGACTGGCGGATAATTATTCCCGTCGTTTGTTTTATGTCTATTGAGAGACGTTCCGTTATAAGACAAATGAATAAGGCACAATGAAAAATAATAGATTGACAATGTAATTAATGATATGAGAATAGAATGGCAAATTCTTGTCATCTGTTCCAGACACATAATAATTCACCACTATAAACAGAGATAGTCTCCCTGATAGTCATTCAATTACTGCAGGCGTGTTCAATGTGTTCAGTTTGACTATTTTAGGAATGTTTACAGTTTGATTAAATATACATGCATCCGCGAATTTGTTTAAGATTTTTCTGCTGAGGAATACCTCTACTTATGTTAAGTAATGACTTGTAGAAATTTCGTGGAACGGAAACTTATTCTAAAAGTGGAGTTTCATGGAAGAGCAATCAGTATTTTACGATTACATGTACCAAAAACCCTTTTACGTATAGTCGGCTAACTTCAATGGAGACGCCTAAATGAGAAAACAACAACTGTACAAGGAAGAGCTCGAATATAAAACATCAAAGGCGCCGCAATGAGTTTGCCCTTTAGACAAGTCGAGGACTTTCCTAGGAACAAGACTCTTTCGTTTCCGATTCATCATATATATATATGATGAATCTGAAACGAAAATATATATATGAGAGTAACTATCTGCTACTTCGCTTACTTCATTATTGTCTGCTATGTCAGTAATTACAATGCTGTATTGTTTTCATCGGCAAACTCGGTTTCTTTTTTTTTACTCAAGACCTAGCCAAACAGCAGCGAATTCCTATTATTGCCTGCTACTTTTTTTATAATTTGCAAGCTACGATTTTGTTGCAATCTACGATGTTAAACACTGGATACTCTGACCTTTTCTCTGAAAAGGATATCACAGAACAGCTGCGATTGCCTGTTAATGCCTGTTACACTATTGTCCCAATAAAATGCATTCCATAAGAGACACTACTCTTCTGAGCGTCATCAATTACGCCTGTATATTTCGGTCGGGCATTGCGTGTTTAGCCTATATACATAAAGTATTTAGCTGCTATTCACTATCGGCAACCCTTTTAATACACAACTTCTGACTTTGTACTCATAGGTAGACAGTTAGAACATTTTTCAGTGTCATTAGCGACGCGCTACAGCGCGACGCCTATATATGGAATGCTCACTGAATTTGCACATGAAGAAAGGTTTTTTTTGCGGACTTTCTGAACCTGATAAAATACGGGTCCGAATTCTTTAAACGGCGTACTTTTTCTTTTAGTAATTTATTTTTATATTTATTTATTTTTTGTGTGTCTAATTTTTAAAGTAACTTTGAAAATAAACAATAAGATACTGAGAAAGCAACAACAAAGTACGTTCGAGAAAAATGTCATCGGCACAATACTTATTTGTGTATTGTAAAGCTGCTGCACATGTGCACTTTCTGCTTGTACACTTAAGTTTTATAGTTAACTATAATAAATTTGCAACTTTTTTTCTACACATGTTACATATGAAAACCAATTAAATGGTGTCGAATTTTGCGCTTTATTTTGTTTTAAACCATTTTATGACCTCGGGAATATAAGTTATACATTCTTTTTCTCGAGATTTATAGTATACTGAGAACTTTTCAAACAAAAACCGTACCGTTTCAAATGTCGTTGTTACTTGTTCACTTATTGCTTAATCTATTGGACCTCTTACACTTTTTTTGCGTCGCCTTTGATGCTTCGCATCAACGACTTTTCTGGTTGTTTCTTGTTTTGACCTGTTCAAAGCTGTGTACACTTTGCACGCAGAAGGTTGCCTTAAAAATTCTCCTAAGCTTTTGAAGCAGTTTAATAAATGTTTATGAGAACGTAAATTGATTCCCTTTTTTCTGAATGATTAAAATAAGCTGGTTTGGTGCGGTCCAACGTTACGTCGTTAATCACGTTTTGTAATAGCACTATTGTTAACAAAACTTACTAAAACAATCAACAAAATCTTATACACTGAAGAATTGTTAGTAAGAATGTTCGATTTAATGTCCATACTGTCATGATTTTAATAATCCATCCGGAAAACGAAACCCCGTATCGAAAACCGCTTAAGTTAGATATTACAACGGCAAAGAATATCCGAGACTTTCATTTTTTATTCCTTATATTGATTTGTTTAAATGTCTGCTTTACAAAAAAGGTTGATTGCTTTTGTAAACATATAAATAGTAGAAAGTATGTGTTGTTTTTAGGATATGTGTAATTATGTATGATGTTTTAGTTATTGTCATTAACTAATAAATCGATTTTATATTATAATAATTGCGCCACATTTTAATAGCATCTGAAATGTTGCTTCGATTTAGTATTGATATTGAACTTATCTTTACGGAATTCTCCGATATCGCAAATTAACGAGTGCATGTCACATTCTATTTCGACTTTCTTTCCCTCCTGCCCTCTCCCTTTTCTCTCTCTCTCTCTCTCTCTCTCTCTCTCTCTGTCTCTATCTTTGTCTGTCTGTCAGTCTCTCTGTCACTCTCTCTGTGTCTCTCTGTGCCTCTGTGTGTGTCTCTCTCTGTCTCTCTCTCTGACTCTCTGGCTCTGTCTCTCTGTTCCTGTCTTTTTCTCTGTCTCTCAGTCTCTCTGTCTCTGTCTCTATCTGTCTGTCTGTCTGTCAGACTTATTACACAGACTGCTCTTTCCTTTTTCTAATAATTGTACATTTTTATTTTTATTTATATTTGCCAATAGATAGATATCTTTTATTACCTCCAAATACTGGAGAGCATAATGTATATGTACAATACAAGAACAATATAATACATTATTTAAACAGAACTACAATTTACACACTACAATGCGTTTCATTGAAGATGTTACGTGATAATAATAAAGAAACGAAAAAAAGAAACGAAAAAAACAACAACATTATACATAGTTATAACAAAACAATTAAATCAACTTACAAATAGACAATAGGCATAGCTTCGAGCATAGAGTCAAGACAGTAAACTCATAACAGAAAAAAAGTTCATACGAGTTTGTATTTACTTATTTAGAATTTACACTCAGATTTAAACCTCTTATGTAATATGAACCGTATTTACCAAGGTTGACAATGGCAAGCAGAACAATATATTAATCAATACAGCTGCAAGAATGTGTGCAATGTTCTACGTTTATCAAAAGCAGGATTATTGTTAAGTTAAGTTATGATATTATTGTTAAGTTAACAAGGCAATTTCCATTCATAAGAAGTAATTCTCATAGTCTACCACACTAATAAGAGTAGACATTAACAGCAAGTGCGTGCATATGCTAAGTGCTTCTGGTTTAGCAATGTGTGATGCTGATAGCTAATAATTACAGCATGTACGTCCACAGCTGTATTTTAGCGTTCTTTTCATTATATAGATACATTTCAAGTAGAGATAATATCAACATTCAAACATATTTTTTAAAAACCTTTGGTTATTGTTATAAGATTAGACAGAGCTTTTGATTTCCGGATTATAATTCCGATTTCTCCTCGTTTGTCTAAGGCTTGGTGAGAAAAATAATCAAACTACGGCAAGGAAACAATGCGAGATAATGAAATGACAGTTTTATTAAGCAAATGATGATGGAATGACAAAATCTTGTCAACATTTAAGGCACCTAATGAATCACAATAAGGGACAGACATTTCCACCAGAATTGACATAAAATTATTGCACGCATGTTCAA
The DNA here is from genome assembly GCA_007844125.1 of Sinonovacula constricta. Classification (NCBI taxonomy): domain Eukaryota; kingdom Metazoa; phylum Mollusca; class Bivalvia; order Cardiida; family Solecurtidae; genus Sinonovacula; species Sinonovacula constricta. The sequence continues at coordinate 25,613,510 of CM017568.1, read as the reverse complement.
TTTGCAGCTTTGGTTTATTATAGGAAAGAACTAAGTCTAACCAGATATGCTTATAACAATGGTTACCGGAAAGTATTCAGTTCAACTAGATACACATGTATCCACGTTTTCAGAAAGTATTCAGTTTGATTAGATAAAGCTGTATCAACGTTTTTAGAAGGTATTCAGTTTAATTAGATAAAGATGTTTCCATGTTTTCAGAAGGTATTTTGGTTAAACTAGATAAAGATATATCCACGTTTCCAGAAGGCATTCAGTTAAACTAGATTAAGATTTATTCACGTTTTCAGAAGGTATTCAGTTAAACTAGATAAAGATATATCCACATTTTCAGAAGGTACTAAGATTAACTAGATAAAGATGTATCCACATTTTCAGAAGGTATTCATACACACATGTATCCACGTTTTCAGAAGGTATTCCTATATACATGTAGTCACGTTGTCAGAAGGTAATCAGTTTAACTAGACATAACTTTATCCACGTTTTCAGATGGTATTAGGTTTAACTAGATATACATGTATCCACGTTTTCAGAAGGTATTTATATATACATGTTTTCACATGTTCAGACGGTATACATATATACATGTATTCATGTTGTCAGAAGGTATTAAGGTTAACCAGATAAGCATATATTCACGTTTACAGAAAGTATTCAGTTCATCTAGATCGACATGTTTGAGCCTTGAATATACACATATGCTGTTTAAGACAAAAAAATTATAAACTTTTTTCTTCTTTAAATCTTCGAAGTAAAAAAATGAATACATCTATGAATAACCGTCAACTTTTATGGAGAGATGGAAATAATCATTTTGTTTCGGTCTTCTCGATTCCACTTCACCATATAAAGAGCGAAAGGATTAAACAAATCATGCTATTTTCAGTATCTGAACATATCTTTTAAAGTATCAAAGATTTATTTTAATTTCTATTCATCTTATCTTGGTAGGACTTCTGACATTTCATTAGTGACTGTTCATACGATATTTACGATGGTGGGTAACGTCAAAAACAAACTTTGTCATTAAAGCCGTCTTTAAATAACTTTTTATGACATCGTTTAGAGAACAAATTGGACATTCTAGAGCTTCCGTTGAGCACTTGGAAGCTGATTCCAGTGACGTACTTGAAAATATGACAGATGCAAAAATGGCATGCGAATATGGGCCTTATCATATATTCGTCGGAGATTTATACAAATGCAGAAAGGGATACACAATTAGTCTTATGACAATAATTTAGCTTATGTAGGGTTGTTGTCTGGCAAGCTGATGTTGCTTTTGCGCGTTTCTTGTAAGTGTATAATACGGTTATACGTCTGGGTTAATTTCATATCAGGTGACTGGTGATATTTGATGTTAATTTTATTTAAACAAATCTAAATGTTGTATCATTATTTTTTTTTTTAATATGGGATTAAGAAATGAATGTCATTGAAACCTAATGTAATCATAGTAAGTAAGGGAGGTATTCTGGTTTCGAATACTTTTATTTTAAACAAGCCATATCCATTTCACTCATCTATTTATATGCAGTTATAAAAATAAATGATAAATTCAGTTGTTGTTTTTTTTTCGGTTTCTCAAATAACACTTTATATAAACGCGATTAAGTAACGTTCTGCAAAGTATCATTTCTAAAGGTCATATAATAATACAATAAAAATAACCTATTTACTTAAGTAAAACGTTATGACATGCAACAAAAATGATAACAGCAAGGTCTATATTCTGTTTTAAGTCAAATATCTCTTACAATTTAAAACTTCTATACAATGTTTAATTGAACAATTAGATTTTTTATGTTGTTTCTGTTGATTAATAATAACACTTATGTGCAATGGTTTAATCAAACAAAATAGTGTGGACATTCACCAGATGTTTATTGGTATTTACAGATGCCTACAGCAGGGTCAAAGAATTACTCCTTTTTCGATTTCAGTGACTTTTTGCAGTTTTATTTGTTGTTATCTTACATCACGTCAATAACAGTGTGTTGTCTCTTTTAAAGGTGGTTACTGACAGTTTGCATATGTCAAATTCAGGTAACAATACCATAGCACTTCTCTGGGCAATATTGGAATAATTTCTGCATAAACTCATACTTTAGTATAAATAAAGACGGCTTTGAACACCGACTTTATTGTCAAGACAGTATAAATCGTTATAAAACACTTTAAAAGTTCAATTATTCCAAATCTATAAATAATCACGATAATTGTCGATAGTGATCTCTGCTAAAAATAGATAGCGACGTCAGGGCGAACACCCTGTGAGTTGTCACGTGGTTTTAATAGTTAAAAATAGTAACGAGGCTTAGACAGGAAATACCTGTTTGCAATGAGAAATGGGGAATTATGTTTCACTGTTCATTCAGATCTAGGGCATCAATGAGCAGCATTTTACAGGATCTTTTCAGAAAACAATGACTTATTTTGGTCATTTGAAAAAATGCGTTGGTCCAAACTGTCAGATACAACATTTAAAGCATTACACTGTAACTATCCTAGTAAACTGATAAACAATATCTTCAAAAAATTATTAAATATAAACAATAAAGTTTAAATACTGCCGATCCAATAATTACTTACAAATTCATATTTACGTATTACTTTGTGATGTTATTTTTGCATATTACCACCTTTTACTATGACGATAACATTGTTATTAGATTCTCTAGATTGAGGTGGAGACGTACAAACATGTTACATATTATATGTAAAAGAAACAAAGAGCTCTTAAACAAGACATTACACAAAAAAAGTTTCTCTAGATTGAGGTGGAGACATACAAGGATGTTATATATTATATATAAGAGAAACAAAGAACTCTTAAACAAGACATTACACAAAGAATGACAAGTATCGCCTAAGAGCGGCCATTTGACAAAAAAAACTGGTATATTTCAATCGAATTCCGTGGGGTCCCAACCTTGCAATTTTCGACAAGTTTTCTCAGGGACATACAGTATAACAATGTTCATGATAATTTTCTTTAACATAATATTACAATAAACTTTTACTTTAACATTTTACAATTTTCAGATGCTTGCGGCAGGCTCTTTGGCCTTTGCAAAGGCATATAGTTCCGTGGAGAAACTTGAGCATGAGTTAGAAGCAGAAATACAGCGGGACAAGGAGAACGATCCAAAAAAGGGCAAAGGATTTCACAAGTAAGTGACAAAAGATGGAGTTGCCACGGATACTAATTTCAAACGAATAGTTGTTAACAAATAAGTGGAGATCACTTGCTAACGCTCATGAAAATATAAGAGTAGTTCCACGACAGGATGGCCCGGTGTTAGGATAATGTGACTGGGTGTGGTAGAAGTTCTCATTTGCTTTGTGCTAAAAACATTGCGGTCTCTTCATTGCGATGTCAACGTTATGTATACCTTTATTGCGATTGGTGTATTCGCGCTCTACAAAACAGGCTAGCCGAAAGATTAATTGTCTTTAAAACAATTTGCCCCGACTTTGACTCGAACCTTAGCAATAAGGGACCTGCAAATTTTAATCAATGTGATAAGATCTTATTCATATACTAATATCCATCATGCAAACAATAATAAAAGCCACCCTCTATTTATATTTATTTCGAAAACTGATCAAAATAGTTTAGATTATCAAGTTCCTAATTCCATAAAGAACCTTCCTTTACCGTGCCAAAAAAACAACAAACTACTGTAGTGTCAGAACTGTTTAAACACTACATCAGTCCTTAAGCACAACTGTATCCCAAAAACAATTATTCATACATTATGGGTGGATTTATTAGCATAGGCAATAATATCGGGTTTCTTTTAGCGATAACCCATTTATAATTCGAACAATGTGGTTTATGTGAATATGTTATTTCTGTATAAGTGTAGTGTCTCTCTCAGTGTCTCTGTTCGCATATCTTTTCTCTCTTCCTCTGTCATTCCCGAAACTGCATTTTTCTATGGTTGTTCTTTTTTTTTCATTTCCGTAATCCTGACTTTATTTATTTATTTTAACCTACATTTTTTCTCTTGTGTACACACTGGCATCACCGTCTTTGTGTCACGGTTGTGAGTTTGGTTGGAGGGTGTTAAGAATGATCCGTAAACAATATATATAATTATAATATATATATATATCGGCGTTCATTTGTTCAGATATCAACGGCTGTCAGCTAAATGACAGGCCTTTGTTCAAAACCAGTAAACAATTTAATCTCTCTGTACTGATTGGCTGAAACAGACGAGGGCGGGAAAGGCCGTGCACGGAGTTCTCGTGTATGTACTATTAAACTGACTAAAGAGGCACTACACTAATTCAGAAACAATTATAAAGACGTCTAACTATAAATGAACTAATTATTAAATGAAAATATATGGTTTCTTAAGATATAAGTATGCGGTCATGACATTTGTGTAGAACGTTTTATTGTCATTAATATTTGAATGTAGGTCGTGTTCATAATACCTTAAATGGCGTCACTTAGACTGATCTTTCATTCTGGTGTTTACAAATTGCTAGGCTATTTTCCATAGGAAATAGAAAAAAATATTGGAATCAATCGTTTTATCTTTGGTCATTAATTTATCCGTTAAATCTAATTCATCGTAAATAAATAAATAAAATAATTGCGCCACATGTTAATAGCATCTGAAATTGTGTGTGGATTCGGTATTGATATTGAACGTATGAATTCTCACATAGAGGTTCAGTTGTATAAGTGGAGGAAAGCAAATTTACGAGTGCAAGTTACCTTCAATTTCGACATTCTCTGTCTCTTCCTTGTTCGTCTTGGATACTATTTATCCTCTTAATACGTATTTAGTAGTCTTTTTCGAAAGTTACTTTAACACGTCTATATCCACATAAGTAACTTGATGCTAACTATACACTAAAGGTATATGCCTTTTTAATTCAGAATGTTACAGTTTTGATAATTTGATAAAGGTACTATTTCGGCACTGTCTATGAAGTTACCTAAGTAATATCCATTCCGTCTGAAAACAAGTCACCTATAATTCCCATTCTCAATTAAATAATGAATATAATATTCTGTAACCGAGGAGCGTTTGTTGAGCAAAACCGTTTTTCATACGTCAGTAAGCGCCACAATAGCCCATTTATTGAGCCACAAGTTCCAAAATTCAATTTTGTATTTCCCTTATGAACACATAAGAACCAATGCAACGCCAGAAAGAAGATAATAGTCAAATTATTAAGCCACAAGTTCCAAAATTCCATTTTGGCTTCCCTTGTGAACACATAAGAACCAATGCAACGTCAGGAAGAAGATAATATTTAAATTATTGAGCCACAAGTTCCAAAGTTCTCTTTTGGCTTTCCCTTATGAACACATAAGAACCAAACAAAGTCAGCAAGAAGATTAAAGTCAAATTATTGAGCCAAAAGTTCCAAAATTCTCTTTTGGCTTTCCCTTATGAACACATAAGAACCAACCAAAGTCAGCAAGAAGATTTAAGTCAAATTATTGAGCCAAAAGTTCCAAAATTCCCTTTTTGGCTTTCAGTTATGAACACATAGGAACCAAACAAAGTCAGAAAGAAGATAATTTTCAAATTATTGAGCCACAAGTTCCAAAATTCTCTTTTGGCTTTCCTTTATGAACACATAAGAACTAAACAAAGTCAGTAAGAAATTTAAAGGCAAATTATTCAGCCACAAGTTCCAAAATTCCATTTTGGCTTTCCCTTATGAACACATAAGAACCAAGCAAAGTCAGTAAGAAGATTATAGTCAAATTATTGGGCTAGAAGCTCCAACATGTCCTTTTGGCTTTCAAAATAACTTATTATTAATAACTTAATAGAACCAAACAAGGTCAGAAAATTATAGTCAAACTATTGAGCCACAAAAAATTTCCCTTTTGGCTTTCCCTCATGAACATATTAGAAGCAAAGTAAGCAGAAAATGTTTCATCAGTTATACCGTAAGTAATAAAAGGACATTATAAAGCAGTCTAACATTGGATATAGCTCTCGAACCAAACTTATGTTTACAATGTCCACCTTTCACAATCTGTATGTGTATGATCATTATTTTCTGTTACTAGTCATTCTTTCCATTACCTGGTATATCTATTTATTTGAAACAACTCTTTTCTAGTTAAATATAGCATTATTTTTATTTTTTTACTAAATTATTTCAAAAATACCTGTTCAGAAATATTCTTCAATTTTAGACAAATTGTTTTGAATTGCCATTAATGCTCGAGAAACTCCACGTCCAATTAATTTTGTACATAATTTCTTCAGGAACAAATCATTCTTTAGTCTAAGCTTTGGCGATTTTCAACAGTATCCCAATTTTAGGCAGTAAAAGTCGTTAATCAACACTTGAACCGTTCATTATTTTCAAATCTATCAATAAAAACGATTGGGATTCCTGCTAAAATAGATACCAACGTCTCAGCGGATGACGTGGATAAGCTCAAACATAAGCGGCCACGCGGTTTTCTTTGTTTAAAAATAGCTAACTGTGCAGCGTGGCTCAGATAGGACATGCTGGTGTGTAATGACGATTGTGGCGTTATGGTGCACTCTTCAGACAGGTGTAGGACATCGATGAATATTATTTTGCGAGATCTCTTCAGAAAAGAATGCTTTACTTAGATGTGTAATGAAAAATGTTTTGGATCAAAGTGTCGGATACCACCTTTAAAGGTATTAAGGCATAAATATTTGCTCAAAACGTCAAAGCCTCGGTGTCTCAAACATAGCACATTAACCCATAAATATCCTATTGAAGACTTGTAATGCCGGAAATAATGGCCACGTTGCGGACGAATAAAACACTAACATTAATTACGGAATGCAGTGTAATATATTATATGTGGTGAGGTGTGATGTGATATAGAATAGTAAAGTATTATTTAATGTAATAATGCATATATTCGTAGGCAGTGCTATCATTGGCATTATTCCTCAATACCTTGGCCTGCAAGTCTTTCAAATATTCCGATTATGAAAATATTCCTTATCTGCAAACAGACCACTAGTATGAAATTGTCATACATGTTGGAAAAACTCTACGTCCAATTAGTCCTAATTGCTTTCTGAGTAACTCGGAACCCGCTCTCTTGATCCTTTGTAGTTAAGACTTGGCTCCTTGGGGAGACGTTTTATATAGATATCACAGCTTCAGTGACTCAAACCTTGCATATTTACTCAGAAGCTATCCATATCAGGACTAATTATTAGGAATGATTCCTTATCTGGGACACAAATTATCATGCATGTCGTAGAAACGCATTATCCAATTAGGCCTAATTGCTGTCTTATTAGCTCTAAAATCCCTCTATTTGAGCCTTGGTCTCTTGGATATCGGCTTTCTATGGGTAACATCACAGCAACGGTGACACAAACGTTGTATATTTACTCAGAAACTATATACATCCGATCAGTTGTGCCACATTTATGATTTCATTGCTATATCTGAAAATAACTATGAGAATATTAGGATGTAAAAGGGGGAAACTTTAAATGAAATCATCCTTGCATTGTCTTGTGTCAATTATTAATACCAAAGTTTAATATTATTGTGATTTTCGTAATATCATAGCAGTATTAAAGCATATGTTTATGTTTGTTGGGCTTATCGTCTCTCGACCAGTATTTCAGTTATCTGGAGACGGTGTTCACTTGAAGCAGATATAGTGCTGTCTTCACTGTGTATCGCATGCCGTAAACACCTGGCATGATACAACACCAAGTCACCTTATCCTGACACCAGGCCAACCAGTCGTGGAACTACCCTTATTTTTGCTTAAGCGTTAGTAGGGGAGCTACACTACTACCATTTTTTAAAGGATTTATTATGTATATGTATATATTGTATATTTTATTCAAGCACCATTTTCATGTTGGCGCTATGCGTATGTCAAACAATATTTATTTTACTTATATTCAATATTCTTGATGACCACTATATCTTAAGTATTTTTTAGTATTTTTTCTGTAATGATGACCCGTATGTCAAATATGTCCATCATGAAAATAGTCTATAGCTGACAACAGACTAATTGTATTTAATTATCATACAAGTCGGGAAAACTCTACAACTAATAAGTCCTAATTGCCCGAATTATCTCTACAGCAGCTCTATTTGCCCCGTGATAGTTTTAACTTGGTCCCTGGGGCTCTGCTTAAGGGCGCTGGGCATAAATATATGTTGATAATGCTGAAACTACGGCGAATATAGCATCGCATAATGAAGGGGCATTCATATTTGTGAAAGACATCACAGTCACGTTGACCCAAACGCCGCATATTTACTTAGATACATGTGGTTATTTGGGATTTGTTTTGTCTCAAAAAGGTGCCAAAATGCCGACAATAATACAGATTAAATGCAAGAAAAAACTAATTTCGAAATGTATATAAGAACCTAGAATTCATTTGTTGTGAACATTATTAATAACATAACATGTTAAATAAGTCCATTTAAGGTAAAGCAAGTGTTATATACAATATACAGAGTTTAAAAATAACAACTAATGTGTTTTATATTTTATTGTTGACGTGAATTCCACATTTGCTGTACCATAAGTCACTTTATCTTCTTTCCACACATAACCAATCTTCGATCTTAGCTGTCGTTAAGAAACCATTAGTATTCGTCTAAAGGATACTTCAATGTGTCATTTGTTTCTGTTGACCTCTCTCCTTTCTTGGATTCAATTCATATAACGTCTCTATACATTAGTTGTTCTGTGGTTTGAGAAAAGATGCATTTTACTTCCTAATCCAGTCGACCCTTAACCTTTTTATGGTTGCTTTCTGTTAAAAGCCTATTGCAATCTTTTGGTGGAATGGTGGTTTCTCTGAGGTTGTAATATTTCAATACATGCAATTTGATATATCAGGGCCAATGTTATATCATTTAAGTACAGACATTTACCATAAAGAACCGTATCGACAGTATGGACTTTATGTACAGTGATTTTCAGAATGCGCCTCTTCGCGCTTTTTGTTTTGTTATTGATATTTTTGTTGTTGTTTTTGGTGATCGGGAAATTTTGAACGAATCAAGTCCAAGTGATGCGTATGTTTATATACAAGTAATGAGTTCATAAAATAAAATAAAAAGTAATTACGCAATTTAAAACGATAATGTGTACGTTGTATCCTTGTTATTTACTGTTATATGAACCTGTAAGCTAACTACCATATTGCATGAACATCATGTATTCATATCAAAAACGAACTAGAGGAATAGTATAGATGATTTTAGCAACCTGTTTATGTTTAGATGGAATCTTAGTATCCATGCCAATGTATGAAAGGCATAAGTCATCCTGCATTTCATGAAAATGTTTTATACAAGTTAAAGAAAATCAAGGGTCTCAATAACTTTTCTGACCACTTTACAAAACTTATCAGAAAATGTATTGCAGACGGTTACAACCCGGGCATCCTTCGATGTACTGCATTGCTTGCAAGTGACCCTTTTACAGTCAAGAACATGCATTGCTTTTAAATTACACAATGACCGGACAGGTCGTTGTGACTATATGAAAACAGTGACTTAAAGCCATAATTGGACAATTACTTTTGGAATTCTTGTCTCTTCATCTCTCCACTCGTGCCCTATATAGGTGGGACAACTTGAGCAGTCTCCATACCCTTTACGTGAGACTGCACAATAGGTATTACATCGGGATTTTAAGTACCTTTATTATATATAATATGCCAACTGCGGATAAATCCTCGGCGTTTTATATGTTTTTTTTAACTTATTAACTCTTAACAATATTACATTTTATTTTGTTGGTAGGTTGTTTTCTAAAATTCGATGTTTTCTTTCGTATTTTTTACATTTCACTTTTGACACTTTTGGCATATGATGTCATGGCATTGTATGATAATTGTAGATCATTTTGTATTAATGCCTGTCGATAGAAGGCGATGAAAAGACGGCCGGAACTCATCTGATGATGCAACCTTTGTTGGTATAGTCCAAAACGTAATTGATAAGAAATATTTGTATCGCTACTTCAGACATTTGTAACTTCACAGGAATCAGTAACGACACTACTCAGTGTATTATATCAGAAGCATTAACATAAAGAAAATAAGCGAAATCTGCGATAAATAGCAGATAAGAACCAAAAGAACAAAGAGCTTTCCTCGAATCTGTGTAATTCAAACCTTCGTCAGTGACATGGTCCTGTCTGAATTATCGTCGTAGCTTTTGGGAAATCTCATAGTTCACAGCGGGATTTTATAATGACGCACATTTGGGTTGCATCAGATAATGTTATAGCAGAAAACAGGCTATAAAAATTAAACTAAAAGTTGTTGTTTATCAGTCTTGCTTTTAATTTTAATTTTAATTACAAATACAGTCGAATAATAGTCAATGGCTCTGCACTTTAATTGGTATTAAAACTGTAGGTTTTAAATGTTTGTTTATGTAAACATTAGGCATTAAATAGTTAAGAACACCGTGCCCTCGAAGCCCTCTAATATGGATTAAATGAATAAAGCTATAAACGAAATGCAAGTTCAGTCTTGTTGGCTCAAGATTACCCTATATACCTTAAATAATATCAGTGGCCAATTATCCATTTGTCTACTTGTCAACGTATAAAATGTTTAACGAGATTGAAATGTGCATACGTTGTTTAAAAACAGCAAAAAGTATAGTAGTTCAGTCGTAATTAACAAAGTGAAACAAGAAAAGCATGTTAACAGGTTTGTAAGTACATATTTCTTTCCACTATATGAGAATTCAAAGTTTTGCTTTACAAGTATCAGCGCTTGGAAATTTTTTATTTAAATAGAACGGGTTTATTTTCATTGTTTGCATTCGAGAAACCCATTAGGAAATGCGAGGTTAGAGCTCTGTAAAATCGGTTTAAGCACCCCAATCGGTCCTTTTTGCCGAATGACCGTTCCAAGGAGGTAACTCTCGGGTTTGCTCTTTTTGTCTAATGGCTCATCACAGATTTGTTCTAATTTTTTACATTTGGCTTGCATAAGAATACCTTCGTCCTGTGCCTTTTCAAATGTTGGTATATGTTGCAATGCTCATAGAACTTTGTCATGTATTCTTATTCATTACAAACAATTGTGATTTTGTTCGAACATTAAAAGAAACATTTCGACAAAACAATTCTTTAATGCTTTCATTTCTTCCAAAACTTAAGTCCATTGATTTGACCATCACACTAGTTGAGCTCTTAAGTAGCATATTTGTATTCATGTCAGGACGATGGTTCTTGTGGCTTGCTTCTCTATATAGCTTTGTTTTATTCTCGCTGTCATTGCTGAAACTTCATGACCCTCATTAATGCCGTATATTGTATACATAAATATGTATTCTGCAATAGGTGTGTCGCTTATGCCTATTCTATGAAAGTGTAACTTCTAAATGTTGTTTTCGTGTATGCAGGTTTCAAAGAATGGACATATTGCATTCATATGTTGCATAAAATAAAGGCAAAAAGAAATATTTAATACAACATTGCTTTGAATTTTTATTGGCCCATACCAACGAGATTCGCTAAGAAAGACCAAAGGCACACTGTCTATGCTGAGGGACTCCATACACGTAAAATTATCGTTTATATATATATAAAACAAATAAATTATACATACATACATACATACATACATACATACATACATACATACATACATACATACATAATAATACATACATACATACATACATACATACATACATACATACATACATACATACATACATACATACATATACATATATATATATATTATATATACATTTACATATTTATTTATTTATTATTTATTTATTTATTTATTTATTTATTTATTTATTTATTTATTTATTTATTCATATATTTTATATATTTTATTTATTTTAATTATTTTAATTATTTTATTTATTTTATTTATTTATTTATTTTATTTATTTATTATTTCATTTTAGCAATGGCGCTGTCAATCGGTTACTATGTTTTAGTATAAAATTTGTATGGCGACAAAACACAAAAATCACATGCTCAATATACAAGACATGTTTTGCCAAATTTTAGTTAGGCAAAAAAAAATCACCAGAAACACGCGCGACATTGCACAATGAGAGCAAAGCAACACGTACAATCTATTGCATTAAAACGGTCGATATAACAATCAATTTTTTATATTATTTATTTAGTTATAAAAAGTGGATCAATTAAAACAGTGCATTCAATGATAGAATCCGTGTGGTCTTTTTTGGTTCAATATATTATATACTGAAAATCGTTATAGTTTTGTTGTTACGAAATGAATTACCAACCACATAATCAATATTTACGAGAAAATGGCACGTGCATTTAGTTAGGACATGTCAGTTGTTGTAATAGAAATATATATTGTAAAATTGTTCAGTGATCAAAAAAAAGGAATTAATTAAACCAACAAAATCAGTTCCACATGATTTATGTCTGGCCAAAACATCAACTGTATTAAGATCAAGATATTACATGGAACTTATTTTGTTGTCATTTTGTCTTTTCTAAATTGTTTTCAGTAGCATCATAGATTTTACTGTACACTGGAACACTCCATAACGCCAAACTCCATTAACACAAATTCGATAAAAATCTTTGGCATCTTATCGAGATAAAAACGTTGACTCTGCCTGGAAATTTGTATACTATAAAGATTAGTTCAAATCTCTTTAAAACTCCCTAATAAGAAGTTATTAAAGTTTATTTTAATCAATAATTTCTTGCACTTTCGCAAATCTATATTAAGGGAGTCCTGAATATGAATCGTATTTCTAGTTATTTATTCTAATAAACAAAGGGTATTTATTTGCTAGAATTTTCCAAGGTTAATATTTCCTTTATCGAAATAATATGATTTATTTATCAATTTATTCTAATAATATACTTACAATCAATTCCTATAATTTTCTTGTAAGGAAATATAACAAAGTGCTATGAGCATTGCAACATATATCAAAATTCGAAATGTCACAGGAGAAAGGTGTTTGCATGCAAGCCAAATGTAAATGTAAGAACAAATCTGTAATAAGTCATTTAACAAATAGAGCAAACCTAACAGTTTCCACCTTACAACGGTCTTTGGGCAAAAAGGACCGACTGGGGTGCTTGAACCGATTTTACAAAGGTCTAAACTCAGACTTCATAAAGGGTTTCTCAAATGTAAGCAATGAAAGAAATATCTGTTTGAATGAAAAGTTTTCCAAGCGCTGGCGTATTCTTAGATAAACTATTATGTCGTCAAAATAAGCTAGTGACATCAGTAAAACTGTCCGCATGGTATTTATATCAGAACTACAAACATTATTGATTGTAAATGCAATTAAATTTTTGAATCAAGAATGAAAAGTAAGAAGAGAATGGAATGGGATTGGTCGGCATTCTTTTGTGCAGCGACATTTCTATCATTATAGCACAGGGGCACTTATGGGGTGCCCAGGGACTGAACCCGTTCGGTCCATTATACTTACACCGACGAGTCAGGCGTAATGCTGTCTCCTTAGCCCTGAGCGTTAGGAGGGAAGTCACTACTACCAACTTTAAAGTCTTTGGTTTGAACCGGCCGGCGTTTGAATCCACGACCTCCCGACCCGCAAGCCGATGCTCTACCACTCGATCTATTGCGGCCGGCCAAGGTCCGAGGTCTTCAGCACATATTACAATTTAAACTACACACTCTCAATGAAAAGAGTAAATATTTTAATTTATTGAATTGTTTAATTCTTTCTTCGTAATAATAAGTATTTTATAACAGTATATTTTTAGGAATAATTTATTTTATAATTTATTTAATTTTTTATTGAACATTAATGGGAGACAACCAACAGCCAGCTCTGGCATCGTATTTGAAGTAATAAAATAAGTTTTAGATTTTACAGACTGTTACTTCAAAAGTACATTTGCCTCTACAAAGGCCTTTTTAGTCAGAAATATCACAATTCTTATATTTATTCTGCTATTTCGAGAAGGAAACCCAACAAGTCAGAAGCAATATAGTGTTATCCATCAGTTGAGGTCTCAAATAACGTCAACTGGGGCTGTATTAACTCGTATACAAAGTTACTTTATATTTCAGAAATACCACAATTCTTGAAATAGTCCAGCTTTTTTAGAAAGAAACCAAACAAGTCCAAAACAATATAACTGGTCTTGTCCATCACGTGTGGTCTCAAATCAAGTCAACTCGGACTTTATCAACTCTTATCAGATTACACGCGCTAAGGAAATTGAATGTTATGGATTTTCGGTTCGCAAACTTGTTCGTTTTTCTGCTAACAGGAAAGGGTGCAGGCATATAGATTAACGTCCTGTCCGTCGATTCAGGAACAAAAACAAAGTGAAATTTGAGGTCATTTGGATAAAGACGTTTAGGTTAACAGAAACTAGGGTTTTCTAACATTCGTAGAAAAAAATCCTCTAATTATATTGCAGGATGCATATAAACAATATAAGAGATGTAGAAATATTTAAGTTAAGGTCAAAACTTAGAAAAAAAGTAGGTTGTAGGCACAATAACGATTTGCAACTGCTATGTTTATGATTTTAACTAATTATTTATCTAACAATTAGGTTACAATTATGACGATTAGTTGTACATACTGGTTATCGATGATAAATCCTAACCATAATTAGATATTTTTGTTTTCCAGACAAAAGTTTTTGTTAGAGTCATTTATAACTTTTGCACAACAGTGTATTATAACCTAATATACTTAGGTTTTTACTAGATCCTTCAATTTTATCACAGATTGATCACATCATAATGGAAAGAGTTAAATTAACTATTTTAAAATGTATTAATCCTGTCAATTTTTCATTTTTTAATCATGAAACTAGGTTGGAAGTTTATTACACAACAGATGTTAAAAAGCAAAACTAACCGTTAAAATGAAAATATCTTATTACAGTGAATTGCAAAAAACAACAACAAAAATCATCATAATCGAATACCAAATCATATAATACGTCAAAGTTTTTAATTAGCCTGTAAGTAACTTAATAAACATCGCATATCAACAGAACACCGTACTCGTCGTAGGTTTAATCAAGCAAGCAAAATGAATTCAAAGTTTCCATTTGATGTCATAGGCACTGATAAGACAGTTTAAGGCAGCCATCTTTGAAGGCAGAAGTTAATGCAGGCCGAAATCTGGAAATTTGTTCTGTATTAAACTCACCACTGTGTTTTTAGTTTCCAGTCCATTTAACTAAATTTCAAATCAAATTTAACAGCTTTTATAAGGTATTTTAAATATTCAAACTATATTATGATAATTAAAAAGCAATGAAAAATAGAACCAAAAAGATATACTGTTCATTTTGTTTAAGGATGAGCCAATAATTTTATTTATTTCTGTGTATTAATTCTTTGTGCATTTATTAATAATAAAAAATATTGTATTATAAAAATATTAATTTCAAGAGCTTCCCAATGGCGTATAGCTTTTAATTTTTGGAACACAAATGAAGAAATTACAAGAAAATAAAAGATGGCTGCCAAGGTAAGGGATCTTCACTGTTGTGGAAACTATTGAGAATACATCGCTCAGTTTGAGACAACGAAAGGTGTAGTGTCGAAATAGTTTCAGCATTTCATTCCTTTGCAATAACAACGATTTCTTTGTCGTTTATTCGATTAGTAACATTGCAAGATGTCAACAATTTTTAATTGTTGAAAATACATATAAACCCATTTTGAGAATATATCAAGTATAATTAAAAAAATTACATCAGCAGTAATAAAACTATGAGTATGCAACAACATTGTAATTTATTGTTTGTTTTTAAGATGGACTTCGAGTGAAAGGTGTTGGGCAATACAGGAAGCAAATTAAAAGTTAAACTCAAAGGAGAATTTCAATATTATCAAACTGTACAAGCTTACAGAGATAATTAAATGACAGAAAATTTAAAATATGTAAATCGGCTAGTGGAATAATTAATAATAACACACATTTAGTAGAACATATCAAAACAAAATGTTGTGACCTAACGTATCAAATCCAAAATATCTTCCTTGTTTACAAATATTTTCATTAATTTATTATCCTTAAGTAAAATATAAACGCTACATACATGTTTAATTAATTTATTTAAGTCCGAGTATGTAATTTGAGTTCCGTGGATAATTCAATACGTATATCTGTTGGCACATGTATTTGTTTAACTTTACAAACAACAAAATGGCTGACTCAAGTGATAGTCTGAATAAGTGTGTACTGACAATTCAGTAACAATCGTCACATGACGTTCCGAATACCCTTTGCAAAAACCGCGCTATCTAAAAATGGTGTTAAGAAACGTAGCCTTAAAAGCCATGTGTAAATTTTAAAAAAGTATGTATATAATAAAACTGATTATTTACTGTTGTCAAATGTTAACTTTAAATAAGTTAAATCGTAATAACCATTTTTAATATGATAAAAATTGAAATAAATCTTACAATCAACCTAAATATATAAAATGTAGCCTTATAACACCCTCACACTAATTGGAAAAAAACGATATATGTAAACAGAGTTCACCGACTGTTTGTGATATGTCAATCATGCTGACTGGCAAGTGAGGAACTTATATTACATGATTAGTGAAACGGATACTGTTCAGTACTTATTTCTAAAAGGCGGTATCAGGTATCAGTTTGGACTATTTTTTTTTATCTCGTGCAACCAAATAAATTATTGCTACCTGAAAATATAACGCCAAATGCAAACCGCTAAGCCTCTCACCGCGTGGGTTCGAGTCCCGTTCGGGGCGAAGGAATGTGTGAAGGTCTTCCAGCTGACCAGCGGTGCGCCGGTGGTTCTACACAGATATTTGTTTAGGATCATCCTCTACCAAAACAGCTGGACGCCGCTATAATGATCATAACTGGTCGCTGCGATGTATTTGAAAAATAAAACAAAACCAACTGCTATTTATTGGCGTCCTACATCTATGTGAAAAGTAAAGCAAAACACATCAATTGTAATTACAAAAATATATTTCTATCCGAGCCGCGCTTCACTGTTAGCAAATTTTGAAAAAGAAAACCTCGTGACCACTAACTTTTGAGATCATGTTACATAATCATACGTATAATTAGCTCTGACGTCGGAATCTGTTCTTAGCTGAAACATTTGTCATTATGGTTTGTTTATAGATTTGGAAAAATCAACAATTTAAGCGATATTTGTCATATTTTGTACTGTCGAACAATTACGGTAATGTTAAAAACAGTATATACATTTAAAATACTATATATTTTCATATTATCTATTATATTATCTTAAGTTAAACATGTATAATATGTTTTATAGTATTATAAGTTTATAGAGTAATTATTCACAAACTCTTCATAACAGGATTAAGTTGTTATTACATGTATTAGATATAGGCAAACTGTCGGGTACCATCTTTAATGGATTTTAAAAGTTTAATAAACAAAAAGTATATGATGTCATTTTGAATAGTACCAGTATGACAATATTCCGACCATGCATCCCACTTTCATCATATGAAACAGCTGTCTGAGTAATTCTTTGTCCAATTAGTCCTATGTGTTTATGTTTATTAGGTTTATCGTCCCACCAACAGTATTGAAAGTCCTATCTATCTAAACAGTGATAATTTTACAATCATGCTTTCCCCATTTGGGGAATTTCTATTGGTCACGGATCATTATTAGTTGTTTTAAAATATCAAAGAGACGATAATTCATATTGAAACTTAAAAATGAGTCTAACTGGAACCAATTATTCTCAAGTATGTGTTACGGATTGTTATATCTAACTGGAAGTTTTCAACAGTTAAACCTAGTCTTAATGCTTCATTTTATTAGTCCAGTCATTGACTCGTGCAAAACATATTAATACTTATGTACTAGTATAGAAAGGAATGCTTTCATACTGCTTTAAAATACGAACGTAAAATAAGTTCTCTAATAGATTCTGGTCGCTTATAACTCAACGGCTATGTAAGCAACGATACTTAGTTATAGTTTAGGCTAGAGAAACTTAACACATTGGTCAATGTAATTCTATTTTTTTAGCTAAATTTAAAATGTTTACATTGACACCCAGTATATCGGAACGTCTTCATAAGCCGGACAAAGCGTTCATGTCTTGAACCTGTACTATTAAATTTAGGTCTAAAGTAACAAAACTGATATTTTATGCATCACAAATACACACACACACACACGCACGCATGCACGCACGCACGCACGCGCGCACCCTCGCAAACACAGACAGACAGACCAACAGGCACACACCACACAGATGAGAGAGAGAGAGAGAGAGAGAGAGAGAGAGAGAGAGAGAAGAGAGAGAGAGAGAGAGAGAGAGAGAGAGAGAATTTCTTTCTACTCCAAGAGCCGTTAGTTTGAAATTAGCAGTTTTTCTATGAAATATTTTAATAGGTAAATAAGAATTTAAATTTTATCTACCTGTAGACAAAGGCAAACATGGTAAATGTAATTGTGACAAAAACACAGAGACGAGACATAACACACAAAAAGAAAAACCATCAGTTACCGCCTTGGAACGAGCAATATGTATATTATTGACAAGGGCTCTATCTTTGTTTAAGGTGTAATCAAAATAGGTAAAATAATATCCATTCTTTTTATGCTCCTAAGATCAAATCATATACTGAGAAAATCTAATAATTATACAAATAATAAAACTATATTGTATAAAACATATCACTTATTGTATTTTCTTTTACAACTTTAAGACATGAAAATCAAACATAAAGTGTAGAATTAATTTAGGTTTCTAAGTGCTGCATTTCGTTGCTTGTTAATCATTTGAATTTAATATTATTCGTTGTACCTTTATAGTAAGATGCAAGCTGGACTTCTATTAGTTATAGAAAAGAGCAATTGTTGACTTTCCATTAAGATATACTTTAGTCAAAGAGTAAAGAGAACTAGTGTGTTGATGTTGGTGCTGATGCATTGAGGAATGGTGCTAAAACGGTCACTTATTTAGAAGTGCAACTGAACTAAAACAGGTTCATGATTGGAAAATCAGGCTGTCCACACTAAGTTTGACGCCAATTTAAATCATTTAAAAAAAAGAAAATGTTGCGCTTGTTTTGATGATTTCTTGTTAGGCAAAATGTAACACAGTTAAACCATAGCTTGACGGCGACCTAAGATGGTTTGTATCAATGCTTTCTTGTTAAGCAGTACATTTGTACTCATATCAGAGAGAAAGTGTTTAGCCATTTGTTTCCTATAAGACGGCCACGCTTTCTGTGCGTGTTTTCTCCTCTATCAAAAGCATGTTCCTAGTCAATTTACCCCTTCGCCTAAGTTTAATTTCTTAGGCTTAAGGTTTGCTTCTTGCGTTTCTTATTACTATCACCTAAATATCGCCTAAAATTCTAACATATTTTTTTCATCCTATTTATGGCTCTCTTTTAATTATCATTTTTCGTGTATAGATTGCTATTATGCTTAACAAATTCATCTGTTCCAAGATCTATGGCGCTTCGTTACATTATGGGAGCTTTTATAAAACTTTTTTCCTAGTTCTTTTTTCCTATTGAAGGCTTGTTTACTTTGTGTCTCTATTTATAGATTATATTTATATTAAAATGCCTTATAGTACATACTCCGTTGTTTGTCCGTTGCAATATTCCCTTTATTGGTGTAGATTCATAAAAAAGTCAGACTTTCTATATGATGCTAATCTTTTGGTTTTCTTCATTTCATCAGTAAGGCCCCTTTATTTGCTCAATTGAAAGGCTAAATAATAATGTTGCATGGCTTCGTATAGAATCATTTAAATGATATATGGTTCTCACACGAAGTTCATCACAAAATGTATTCCACATTCTCTCATTTGTCGCGTATAGTTACATTTTCTTGATAATATTGTCATCAGAAATATATTTTAAAAATCTATCATCCTCTTAATAATTGATTGGTTTATTTAATAAACCCATCCTAATAACAATATTACAGAAAAAAATTATATGTTCATATATTCGTGTTACTCAATGTAACTGGATTTTGCTGCAGCGACCGGTGATGCATTCAAAAACTGTTTGCAATATTTATTGTCAACAGTGTTTTCTTTAATTGTATGTTGTGTTTTTATTCGATAACAAAGAAGTCTTAGTAATGAAATAACCGCTTTGGTAGAGATTGCAGTTTTATTGCAGTATGAGTCGTCAGTATAAAATCATGTGATGTGTTTGTGGATACTTTTATTATCGCAAAGAAGGTGGAGTGTTCTATGAAGCAGATGAGACAGTTTTATTAGAATTGTTCCACGCAAAATAAATCAGGCAAATGAATTGTTTGTGTCAATTTTGTAAAATTAAGTGCTGTTTCAGCATCGTTCGATATACGTATATACACACAGTTGACTTAAGGGAATTAGGACTGACCCTTCCAACGTGGTAACTGTCGGATTTACTCTTTTTGTTAAATGACTCATCCCAGATTTGTTCATACTTTTACGTTCGGCTTCCGTGTGAATTCCTGTGTCCTGTGCTTTTTCGAATCTTGGTAAATGTTGCAATGTTCATAGAACTTTGTCATACATTCTTATTTAGAATTAGAACATGTGGCGATATCGATAAAAATAAAGAAATACATTTATAACCTTACAATGTCACAAAACCAAAGAAGAACAAATGTGTAAGCCTTAATGCCTATATGCTAGTTCAAATATTTACATTCAAAATCATACAATATCATATTTTTGTATATGTAGTGGAATATGTGTAAACAGGGTGCTTTGTTATGATGGTCCTTAACTAGCCATGGCATACTTTCATCCATTCCGTCTAGGGACCTCATTAAACCGACTGTTTCAATCAAAGTAATGATCAAGTTTGATAGGCCGTATGTGTTCATAACATTTTCTTTGTTTGCCTCCATTATCTCCCGAAAGTTTATTGGTTGTTTAGGGCTAACAGAGGAAACAAACGCAATATGCAATATCTTTTCTTCCATTTATATATATATATAAACATGTTTAGACTGTGCTGCACAAACATTAAAATATTATGGCTTGATTCATAAAACTTGTTGGGTCATGTTAAATCGCTTTGTACGAAAATATATTTATTTTGCTTCAAAATCTTCAATAAAATTTATCATTAAAAACTAAAAGAAAAACGTTTCTTATACACAAATAATATTAATAATAATAAAACTTAAGTTTTTACATGAGACGTGTATTTATTTCAATTCCTTTATCTCGATTTCTCTGCATTGTGGTGTAGATTTCACTCTACTCAGAAGAAAAGATTGTAACAATTTTATTGTATTATAAGTCATTAAATTTGCTTTAATTTAAATTTCCTCCTCCGAAATAAAGTCTTTTCCAATGAAACCTTAAGTGAATTATTTCTAGTTTTTAATTGTTTAAAGTTTCTGAATGATGATATTTTAAAAACAATAGAATTTTTAAATTTTTACAGATATGCATGGACATTCACCCGCTACACAAACATGCGCACACACACACGCACACACACGCGCACACATTCCCACACGCGCACACACACACATCTACGCGCACAAGCACGCACGCACACACATACACGCGCACTCACACATACGACACAAACACACTGATTTATATATTGAAAATCAAATGCTTCATGTAGGTGTTAATTAAAATTAAATGAATTTAACAAAATGTGTCAATATCTTTGTCTTTACGCTTAAACGGCAGATGTGTAAGCTGTGTGGAACACCGAAATCGATGTCGATATAAAACAGACGGAACAATACTGTTTTGTGTGACGACAATTTGTATTAATACAACACAGTCGGTTTCTTCAAAAGTTTAAACGTGCACCTAAACCTCATTAAAAGACACTTCTTGTCGATAGAAACGACATTTTCTTCTACAATAGTCTGTTTTTCTGAGAAAGACGCACAGAAAAGGAAAACCAAGCAAGTTAGCAAAAATATGCCCAGTCCCGTCCATCACTTAGGGTCTCATATCAATTTTAAGACTTATCAGGTTACAAGGGCTGAGGAAATTGAAAGTTATGGATTTTCGCTTCGCAAGTATGTTTGTTTGTCAGTAAACAAGAGGTGAATGCAGTCGTTCAGAACGGTATCCAGTGTGTCGATATCTAAAATGCGAACCGAAAATTGAGGTTACCATCGTCGGCAACCACAGTATTTTCTTCCATTACACTCCATACATACCGTGGGAAATTTGACTAGCAAAATCTCGTTTTCATTAATATGCATGAGGCAGGGGAGACCAATCTTCTTCCAATGAAATCGCATGTTACAATAAAATACTCTTCAATCTCAATGACGTCATATTGGGATTTTCTTACTAAAAATAGAAACCAACGCACATGTTTACTCATGGAGGTCGCCATTTTGAACGGTAAACCGAACTTTAGTCATAAAACGTAATTTCATTGGCTAGTTGTCCGTGGTGGTTTCCTCATGGCACCAATGAAACTGCCTCATTAATTATTCATGACTACGAGATTTTCTTAGCCAATTGTCCCACGGGTACATAACGCAGCATAGCGGAGTAATGTAACGGGGGATAACCGACGATGTGAGGTTACGTATGTTAAGACATTTGATTAAATATATATACTTGTGTGTTGTTTTACCCTTGTTCAATGCGACATAATTTCATTTACGTCATCTATATCAATAAACGGATAGCGTTGGGATTGTTTGCAATGTCCTTAGGAAATTGAGTTGTGCTTGCAATTCTGAATCTATATTTAGAAACGGCTTCACAGGAGCCGTTTAGTTTAGTCATTATAGTTATATAAATGGGAAGGGTATGTATTGTATGCACTCGAATAATTAGAAAATACGTTTAAAACGATCAGAAAAACACTATTGTTTACTGATCTGGTAACAAACTCTGCAATCAAGAAACGAGGCTGTTAAATTTTGGGGGGCACCATCAAGTAAGAGACGCTCCAGACTGTTGATCGTATTGTTCTCTTCTTCTCTTCCTAATGGATACTTGTTGTTAATAATATTTCGCCAAGCCTTATCCGTGATCCATGTCCAAGCACGAGATTGTCTAATTATATCTGTTTGTAGTCTAAAGACCTTGTAAGCACTCCATTTATCTGAATATTCTTACCACAAAGACACAAAGTCTCACGGGACTCGACATTGTATTAAAAACTAATTGAATGGAATCACTCTGAGACTCAATGCCTGAAAAACAGAATATCCAATTAGATATGCTGTACGCATTGTATTTATACTTCAATACGAAAAAGGTCCAGCGAGTATTCTAGCATATATTAAAATTTGAAATATAACTGGAAGGTAACTGGGAAGGTAAAAATCAACAGAATTACATTACAGAGAGAGAGATAGATAGAGAGAGAGAAAGAGAGAGAGAGACAGAGACAGAGACAGAGAGAGACAGACAGACAGACAGACAGAGACAGACAGACAGACAGACATATACAGGAGAGAGAGAGAGAGAGAGAGAGAGAGAGAGAGAGAGAGAGAGAGAGAGAGAGAGAGAGAGAGAGAGAGAGCACTTACCGCCTTTGAACGGTACTTTTAAGCAGGCAAAGACCCCGACAAGGGTAAATTAAAGGCAATTCCATAAATAGTACGCATACTGCTAATAGATAATGCATGATCAATATTTGTTTTAAGTTATATTAAGTTTAACAAATACATTTTTAAGTCAATCAGATATTAGCTTAAGCGCTATATACGTCTTGTGCATCAACATCGTCCGGATTCTGATTGAAAATTATCATCAGCAAATAAAGCAACAAAAATAAATAAGACTGTTCTGTTTTTGTTTTTGAATTATATTACAGAAACCATTTATGATCATTATAGCTTTTTGGTGGAGGAAGATCACAGACACGTATCTGGGTAGAACCATCGGCGCACCGCAAGTGAATTGGAAAACCTTCTCACATTAAGTCCTTCAGCTCGGAATGGGACTCGAACCCATGCGGTAAGAGGCTTACCGGTCAGAGGACTTGCAAATCGGCGACTCTACCACTACGCCACGGGGTCCCCGTAAATAAATCAGTACCATTTTATTTCTATTCTTTCTAACTGTGATCAAGAGAGTGCGCGTGCTACGTGGCAATGTTTCTACCAAAGTTTGGATCATTTTATGTTGTGTTTATAGATAGTAAACTAGGCGATAATATTTAATACAGCTCTAAATTATTAATCTACTGCAATACAAAATATTAAAAAAAATCATTTCAAAATTCAACAATATTCTAAATATTTGATAATATATCGGACAATGTTTGTTGTTGTGTTGTTGTTTTTTCAGTGCATAGGGTACATTGGTAAAATGGAAATTTATTTGGGTAATATCCAAGGTATTCCAAACAGTAGGTAGGTCCTTTTAGTTTTAATTCTTGGACATTATCGCCGGTTCTTTTGTAGATATTGCAGTTACAATGAAATGTACTCCTTTATTGTTTCCTTCAAACAGTCATGTATATGTTAATAGTGACTGCACCAATTACTTAAATATATATGCATCAAGAGGAATTAACAGAAAACAGCGCGTGAATGACAAACAGACATGTATATGTTAGTATTGGCTGCACCAGTTACTTAAATTTATTGGCATCAATAATTCCGCATATACTGGCATTATTATGAGATGACATATGACTGCGCTTTAAGGACATACAGTCCTGTATATAGTAATGCTGACTCTAGCAATTATTTGAATATATTAACATAATCTATAGGTAACATGCGATGGTGCGTGAAGGACATACAGTCCTGTATATAGTTATGCTGACTCTAGCAATTATTTGACTATATTGACATAATCTATAGGTAACATGCGATGGTGCGTGAAGGACATACAGGCCTGTATATGGTTATATTGACTGTACTATTCAATTACTTGAATATATTGGCACTATAATGACAAAGTATAGAAGGACAAATAATGATGTATAAATTAATGTTTATAATATTTATGAATCGATTCAACTGATCAAGAGGTCACAAAAGCCGCTACATGATTTTTGACAATTGATATTATATTAAAGACTCAGTTAGCCATTAAAAGCATTCTGCTAACCCATGACAGGACTTTTTTGTATATGTATAAAGTTGGCCTGTCGGATTTCTTCTATATAAAACGTAAATTTCTAAGATTACGGATTCGAATAATTGGTTGCAAGATTCTTATGGAAAATTTTCCTTTTGGTGCTGTCGTTGCATGAGCAATTTGAAAAACATATCTTGTATGTATTGTTCAAAAACAACAATCGACACTGTTTTTTACCAGTTTTATCAATTTAAGAACATAGATGTATCAGAAAAGAAAGAAAAATAATGTGATCGCGCTCCTACGCGTATATTATTGCCATTACATATTGCAAAAAAAGAAATCAAAGATTTAAACTGGAACTCTCAACTCCCGATGGTCCATTTTTCTTAAACCACATGTGTTGGCCAAAATGTCAAAATAACGCTTATGAAACTCATAAACGTAAAATAGAGAGACGTCGCAAATTCGTCTTCTTTTACGATATTTACTGTTATATTTAGATTATCAGGGAAAATGCTTATCCCTAGGCTGCGCCCTATTATCATTATTTACACAACTAAGTTCAAAAAGGTCAATGACTTCCTATGTCCTTAGTCTTTCTTGTGTTTGTATAGTCAGGTTTCTCTTTATTTGAGCTAAACGAAAACGGGACCTGCTGTATTGCTTTGATTTTTTTATTCTTGCTGTGTTGTTGTTGTTGCTGTTGTTGCTGCTGCTGCTGCTGATGATGATGCTTCTACTGTTTTGTTTTCATGTAAAGCGTAATGCTGAGTTAAACAAATTGTGACAGGTATAAGGATGGGTGAAGAAAATGCCACCATCATAGCATACGTAATAATATTTGATAAATAAGTGACTAGATTCCAATTTCTTTCATTTATCGTGTATACTTTATAAAATTAACAGGCATACTAGCTTAAGTAGTGCTTCCACCCCTAAAGTGCATATCGAACTCCACTTAGGGACCAAAGACATCAAGAAAAATGTACCAACTTATAACATATGAGCGCAATATTGCCTACTTGTTCTGGAAAAAAGCAATAAAGATACACCACAGAATATGACAATGAAAAGCACCAAACGGTCAAGCAATAATCACGCTGAATAAATCGAATTCCCACAGTGAGCCCATTGTCCTTTAGTAATGAATATTAATGTGTTGTTGTTGAGATAGCCTCTCATGGATCCAGAAACAAGCTGTGTTAACTGTCTCTAACTTTAGGTTATAAAATAGTTTGCTTTTGAAACAGGCAAACTCTTTTTAATACAAAATTATTTGTTCATGCAATTCTATTGCATGGGACAAAACTTTATTTCAGTCAAGTAAGATGCCTCAAATGATATGAGATGGGATATTTACATTTTATAAGAATGAGCCCAAACTCTAAGTATACAATACTTTCACCTACGATTTATCTGTTTCAAACATTCAGATTAATTGAATCAAAAATTATCTGACAAATAGAATTTCTGAAAGTTATCTAGATGTAAGGTTCAATGTTTTATTGTTGATGTCACTGTTAGCCCTTAACGACACATACGCCATTACGAGTAGGAATGACTGGTAGCTAAATCTTTTGAAGATGTAATGGCCTTTTACAGGATATAAGTTGTTGACGATTGCCTCTTATGATTTTATTGTGCCCTAAAGCTTTCTGGGTCAGACACGTTGATGAATCTGTCCTTATTGAGTTCCGAACAGCGATAAAGGGCGATTGTATATGTACAAGATGAAAGGCAATTTCATTATGACCATGAAAGAGGTTTTGGTGTGTAATATGTGTATATTGTCTTTGGTTGCTCATATGTGTATTGACTGTTAAAGTGTCAGTTTTGTCTACAAGACAGTAAAGTTTACACGCACCCGCACCCCACCCCCCACACATGTATATATGTATGTATGTGTGAGCCTGTATGTGTTTGCTTGTGTTAACATATATGTACAAGTATGATGTAGTACTGATATAAATACACTGATACAAAACGCCAAAATCTACGACCGAAAGAGAGCATTGCTTTTGGTGTTTGACAATCTATCCAAGTTTGGACAAGACATTTGATCATGAGCCAGGTCAGTGTTTGACATCAGCCCAAGTTTGGACAATCAACTTGTTCATGAGCCAGTTCAGTGTTAGACAATCTAACCATGTTTTTGACAAAAAGTGTTCGTGAGCCAGTTCAGTGTTTGACAATCTATTTAAGTTTGGACCAGATACTTACTCATAAGCTAGTTCCATGTTTGACAATCCTTCAAATGTTTCGACAAGAAACTTACCCATGAGCCAGTTCAGTGTTTGACAATCCTTCAAATGTTTAGACGAGATACTTACTCATAAGCTAGTTCCATGTTTGACAATCCTTCAAAAGTTTCGACAAGAAACTTACCCATGAGCAAGTTCAGTGTTTGACAATCCTTCAAAAATTTGGACCAGAAACTTACCCATGAGCCAGTTCAGTGTTTGACAATCCTTCAAAAGTTTGGACCAGAAACTTACTCATAAGCCAGTTCAGTGTTTGACAATCCTTCAAAATTTTCGACAACAAACTTACCCATGAGCTAGTTCAGTGTTTGACAATCTATTCGAGTTTCGACAAGAAACTTACCCATGAGCCAGTTCAATATTTGACAATCCTTCAAAACTTTCGACAAGAAACTTACCCATGAGCTAGTTCAGCGTTTGACAATCCTTCAAAATTTTCGACAAGAAACTTACCCATGAGCCAGTTCAGTGTTTGACAATCTATTCAAGTTTCGACAAGAAAGTTTCTTATGAGCTAGTTCAGTGATGAATGGATTATTTGCAGTATTGTATCACCATGTGGGCAACACTATCTTTATACAACTGGTCTGCTACTCTGTCTAATATAATAACTATAGCAAAAACAGCCAAACAAACATTCCTAACAGAGCAGTCCTATTTGCCTGTTAAATATCAAATGACACCAAATGTGAGCCCATTTATTTGGTTTTGGTCGAATTAAATTCCCTTGTTTAGGCACAATGGGATTAAGTAATGGATAGTTTGACAGGGTTTAGCTATAATAGATTCACTGTAGAAGACCCATAGATTTGTATTCTTATAGCTGTACCTCTCTTTTTTGTAAATGTTCTATAATGTAGGATACAATTGGTATGGTTGGTTGGTTGGATGGTTGGTTGGTTGGTTAGATGACTGGTTGGATGGCTGGTTTTAATATTTATGCTACTTATCGTATTGATTAATGATTTGTTTGTGTTTTGGCTGGTTGGTTAGTCGGTTGGCTGATTTTGATATTTATTTGCTTATAAATGAACAAACAATTATGTTTATTTTTATATAGCGCGAATAAGGCAAAATGTAACAAATGCTCAAGAAAAAAAATGAATACATGACCTTTTTGTTTGAATGACAACCAAATCGATATATTCCTTATTTAGCTGATGTTTAATTAAATCACATAAAATTTGAATGTGTTGCATTAATTGCTTATTTATTTTTTACGTTCACATATGCCAGCTTTATGAAAGTAGAAAGTCTTGCTCTTTGTTAACATAGTATAATGACTATTAGATATGTTTGCCTCATTAAAAGTATAAGAAAGATATTCAAATAAGTGTGGTATTCTTAATTGTCAGTGATCATAAAAGGGCTTTCCAAGTGCATCCTTGCATAAGAGAGAAAATGTGAGAAGCATTTATTATTAGATTTTCATGCAGATTTAGAAATTAATATCAGTTTGGAATTAAGTTTTCTTTCAGACCAAACGATAATACCTTAAATTAAAAAGCGAATACTGCGTATCTTTATTTAATCTAGATCCCAATTTTCTCTGCGTGATAAATGTGTTGAGACGTTGTTGATGTTGGTCTGGTTGTTTACATTGAAGACTTTATTGTCACAACAATAAAGTTGTACCTTGTAATATTCTCAAATGTTTCTCAATTTTTTGATAACGGATATATAAATTGTATTATAACAGATTTTAATACATAGAAAAAGATAACAACGATGAAGAGAGGAGAGAAATAGAGGGGTTGGGGTCGATACTGATCGAAATATGACAGTAATAGTACGAATTGTTGAACTACTTTGTTGTTGTTTTTAAATTGAAATCTTAAACAGTAAGTTAAACTTTAGTTTAAATTTCCTACCCTAGGAAAAGGTCGAATTTAAAGTAATTAAAATAATTTGTATTTAACTTGTGGCTAAGTTTCACATCCACTATACGAACTGTTAAAAAATGTACACGATATAATCTGAAACAATGTAAAATAAATGATCTAAATTCTCTAACTGATGAAACATAACTGCCATTCAAATTAAAGTTTACCTTGCTGCGAATAAACAAGTGTTAAAGGACGTTAGAAGCTTGCGTCCTTTTTCTGTCACTGAAAGGTAGGCAGCTAATCCCTACGGTATCGGTGGCTCCACGGTACAGGTGTAAACACAATATCGCGTGTTTTTTTCGCAAGCGCCACCTCAAGAGATCAGTTATTAGTTCGTGTTATTAACAGTTTCATTGTTAATGTTCAATTTGCTATGTCAGAAAATAACATTTAACTATTTATATAAGCTTAGTGTGACTTTTGACATATTTAAATTGAACACTGTATTCAGTGGCAATTCTGGCATCCCATAGTTTGGATAATTTTACCATTACACCGGTCACATGGAGTGACCTTATTTACTAATATTCAATATGGCTGCAATTGTTTACATCCACGAACAATAAATTGTAAAAGTGATAGAATTTTAAATTTAGAAGTAATGAGAAGATGAGATGTTTTGATAAATAAGTTGACTTGGAGTTCTCATCAGGTGAGTTTTAGTTCTTTTGACTTATTTACATATTCATTGACTGCACCGGTATCGTGGGGGACCTGACTATGTCTTGTCGACTGGATTTCCAATCACATAACTACTAATGCCACTTACAATCATAAGTACTTGATGATATTTCTTCTGCTTGTTTAGTCATACCATACATATTTACTGTTGTATCGACAAAATGAATTAAAAAATTTATGACTACATACATTTTCGACGACATCGTTTTGTAATTTTGATTCCGTCTAGTTAAAACTTATTGTTATCTTTTGGCATTATTAACAAACACTTTTACAACATAAGACTTGAGAAGAAGTTACAAATATTATAAATATGCATTTTGTTTTGTCTTCCTAAAGTTTGACTGTTTTCCTTTGAGAAGTTTGTTAATTAATAATTGAGTGCAAATGACAAAGACTTAACTCAGCATATTACAATAGAAAATTACTGATTGCATCTTCATACATTTATATTAATATAACAAAACATGGTAATAATATTGAAATTTTATATGGCGTGGCCGTATAGCGTTACTTTAACTTAGACGAGGGTACTAAAGATAACTAACAAAATATTTATTCTGTTTGGAAATGCATACAGCAGTGGGACAGTACACGAAATTCTTGAATAGCCCTCGTCTTTATACTACATCATTAAGCAAACGCTAAAAAGACACTATTTATTCGCACTCCTAAGCACATGGCTCTATTCACCGCTGTTACCTGGAGATAAAATCCATCAAAGGCACCATCCCAAATTATTAACACAGAATTCCAATACTGCAAAAGAATCGTTCGAAGAAAACAACACAGAAATGTGACCATGCAGCAGACCAAAGAGACCGCAATAATCACACTGTATAAATTTAACCACACAGACAACAAAATGTTATTCTTCAATATGTAATTGTAGAGTTTCCCGCAAGATTAAATTTATTGGCTGTGTCGATCAACTGTAGTGCTTGGTGATTGTTAAAAATTATTAATTTGATTTAATTAAAATGTCCTCCTCCGAAATAAAGTCTTTTCCAATGAAACCTGAGGTGAATTATTTCAAGTTTTTATTTGTTTAAAGTTTCTGAATGATGATATTTTAAAAACAATATTTTTTCAGTTTCTACAGATATGCATGGACATTCACACGCTACACAAACGCGCGCACACTTACACGCCCGCACAAGCACACACATACACACACACGCACACACACGCACACCTCATACGCACATACACACACATACACACACATCAACACACACAAAAACGCATACACACACATACCCGCGGACACACTCACATACATACGCACACAAACACATTGATTTATATATTGAAAATATAATGCTTCATGTAGGTGTTAATTAAAATTAAATGAATTTAACTAAATGTGTCAATATCTTTGTATTTACGCTTAAACTGCAGATGTGTAAGCTGTGTGGAACACCCAAATCGATGGCGATATAAAACAGAAGGAACAATACTGTTTTGTGACGACAATTTGTATTAATACAACACAGTCGGTTTCTTCAAAAGTTTAAACGCGCATCTAAACCTCATTAAAAGCTACCTCTTGTCGATAGAAACGACATTTTCTTCTAAAATAGTCTGTTTTTCTGAGAAAGACGCACAGAAAAGGAAAACCAAGCAAGTTAGCAAAAATATGCCCAGTCCCGTCCATCACTTAGGGTCTCATATCAATTTTAAGACTTATCAGGTTACAAGGGCTGAGGAAATTGAAGTTATGGATTTTCGCTTCGCAAGTATGTTTGTTTGTCAGTAAACAAGAGGTGAATGCAGTCGTTCAGAACGGTATCCAGTGTGTCGATATCTAAAATGCGAACCGAAAATTGAGGTTACGTATGTTAAGACATTTGATTAAATATATATACTTGTGTGTTATTTTACCCATGTTCAATGCGACATAATTTCATTTACGTCATCTATATCAATAAACGGATAGCGTTGGGATTGTTTGCAATGTCCGTAGGAAATTGAGTTGTGCTTGCAAGTCTGAATCTATATTTAGAAACGGCTTCACAGGAGCCGTTTAAAATAGTCATTATAGTCATATAAATGGGATGGGTATGTATTGTATGCACTAGAATAATTAGAAAATACGTTTAAAACGCTAAGAAAAAACACTATTGTTTAATGATCCGGTAACAAACTCTGCAATCAAGAAACGAGGCTGTCAACTTTTTTTGACACCATCAAGTAAGAGACGCTCCAGACTGTTGATCGTATTGTTCTCTTCATCTCTTCCTAATAGATACTTGTTGTTAATGATATTTCGCCAAGCCTTATCCGCGATCCATGTCCAAGCACGAGATTGTCTAATTATATATGTTTGTAGTCTAAAGACCTTGTAAGCACTCCATTTATCTGAATATTCTTACCACAAAGACACAAAGTCTCACGGGACTCGACATTGTATTAAAAACTAATTGAATGGAATCACTCTGAGACTCAATGTCTGAAAAACAGAATATCCAATTAGATATGCTGTACGCACTATATTTATACTTCAATACGAAAAAGGTCCAGCGAGTATTCTAGCATATATTAAAATTTGAAATATAACTGGAAGGTAACTGGGAAGGTAAAAATCAACAGCATGACATTACAGAGTAAGAGAGAGACAGAGAGAGAGAGAGAGAGAGAGAGAGAGAGAGAGAGAGAGAGAGAGGGAGCGACTGACAGACAGACAGACAGACACAGACAAACAAACAGACATATACAGCAGAGAGAGAGAGAGAGAGAGAGAGAGAGAGAGAGAGAGAGAGAGCACTTATCGCCTTTGAACGGTACTTTTAAGCAGGCAAAGACCCCAACAAGGGTATATTAAAGGCAATTTCATAAATAGTACGCATGCTGCTAAGAGATAACGCATGATTAATATTTGTATTAAGTTATGTTAAGTTTAACAAATACATTTTTAAGTCAATCAGTTATTAGCTTAAGCGCTATATACGTCTTGTGCATCAACATTAAAATCAATATTAAAATTTGAAATATAACTGGAAGGTAACTTGGAAGGTAAAAGTAAAAATCAACAACATGACATTACAGAGTGAGAAAGAGAGACAGACAGACAAACAGACAAACAGACAGACAAACAGACAGACATACATATACAAGAGAGAGAGAGAGAGAGAGAGAGAGAGAGAGAGACAGACAGACAGACAGACAGACAGACAGAGCACTACCGCCTTTGAACGGAACTTTTTAGCAGGCAAAGACCCCGACAAGGGTAAATTAAATACAATTTCATATAAATAACCATGATTAATATTTGTTTTAAGTTATATTAAGTTTAACAAATACATGTTTAAGTCAATCAGATATTAGCTTAAGCGCTGTATACGTCTTGTGCATCAACATCGTCCGGATTCTGATTGAAAATTATCATCAGCAAATAAAGCAACAACAAAAAAATAAGAATCTTCTGTTTTTGTTTTTGTTTTTGAATTACATTACAGCAACCAATTATGATCATTATAGCTTTTTGATGGAGGAAGATCACAGACACGTGTCTGGGTAGAACCACCGGCGCACCGCAAGTCAAATGGGAAACCATCTCAAATTAAGTCCATCAGCCCGGAATGGGACTCGAACCCATGCGGTGAGAGTCTAAGCGGTCAGTGGAGTTGCAAGTCGGCCACTCTACCAATTTCCCATGGGCGAACCCTAAATAAAAAAGAAACATATCATTTCCATTCCTTCTAACTGTGAACAAGAGAGTTCGCGTGCTACGTGGCAATGCTTTTATCAAAGTTTGAATCATTTTATGTTGTTCTTATAGATAGTAAACTATGCGATAATATCTAATACAGTTCTAAATAGTTCATCTACTGTATAACAAAATATTAAAAAAATAACTTCAAAATTCAACAATATTCTTAATATTTGATAATATATTGGCCAATGTTTGCTGTTGTGTTGTGGGTTTTTTTCCAGTGCATGAAACAGCACGTATACAAGCTAAACACAAAATAATTGCTTAAATATATTTACTGCAATGGGGTACATTGGTAAAATGGAATTGTCTCCCTTTGGTAATATCCGTGGTATTCCAAACAGTAGGTAGGTCCTTTTAGTTGTAATTCTTGGACATGATCACCGGTTCTTTTGTAGATATTGCAGTTACAGTGAAATGTTTTACTTCTTTATAGTTTTCTTCAAACAGCAAGGTATATGTTAATAGTGACTGCACCAATTACTAAAATGTGACTGCGCGTGAAGGACATACAGTTCTGTATAAAGTAATGCTGACTCTAGTAATAATTTGAATATATTGACATAATCTATAGGTAACATGCGACGGTGCGTGAAGGACATATAGTCCTGAATATAGTTATATCGACTGTACTATTCAGTTACTTGAATATATTGGCATTATAATGACATAGTATAGAAGGACAAATAATGATGTATAGCCTAATGTATCAATTTATGAATCGATTCAACTAATCAAGAGGTCACAATAGCCGCTACATGATTGTGACAATTGATATTAAATTTAAGACACATTTGGCCATTAAAAATATTCTGCTAACCCAGGACAAGACTTTTTTGTATATGTATAAAGTTGGCCTGTCGGATTTCTTCTTTATAAAATGTAAATTTCTAAGATTTCGGATTCGAATAATTGGTTGCAAGATTCTTATGGAAAATTTTCCTTTTGGTGCTGCCGTTGCATAAGCAATTTGAAAAACATTTTTGTATGTATTGTTCAAAAACAACAACCGACCCTGTTTTTGCCAGTTTTATCAATTAAGAAAGTACATGTATAAGAAAAGAAAGAAAATAATGTGATCGCGCTCCTTCATGTATATTATTGCCATTACATTTTGCAAAAATAAAATCAAAGATTTAAACTGGAACTCTTAAATCCCGATGGTTCATTATTCTTAAACCACATGTGTTGGCCAAAATAGTCAAAATAACGCTTATGAAACTCATAAACGTAAAATGCAGAGGCGTCGCAAATTCGTCTTCTTTTACGATATTTACTGTTACATTTAGATTATCGTGGAAAATGCTTTTCCCTTAGGCTGCGCCCTATTATCGATATTAACACAACTAAGTGCAAAAAGGTCAATGACTTCCAATGTCCTTAGCCTTTCTTGTATTTGTATAGTCAGGTTTCTCTTTATATGAGCTAAACGAAAACGGGACTGGTATATTGTTTTGATTTTTTTTATTATTGCTGTGTTGTTATTGCTGATGTTGTTGCTGCTGATGCTGCTAGTGCTGCTGTTTTGTTTTCATGTAAAGCGTAATGCTGAGCTAAACAAATTGTAACAGGTATAAGGGATGTCTGAAGAAAATGCCACCATCATAGCATACGTAAAAATATTTGATAAAATAAATGACTAGATTCCAATTTCTTTTATTTCTCGTCTATACTTTATAAAATTAACAGGCATACTAGTTAAAGTAGTGTTTCCACCCCCTCCCCACCCCCTAAAGTGGATATCGAACTCTACTTAGGGACCAAAGACAAGAAAAATGTACCAACTAATAACATATGACGGCAATATTGCCTACTTGTTCTGGAAAAAGCAACAAAGATACACCACAGAATATGACAATGGTAAGCACCAAACGGTCAAGAAAAAATCACGCTGAATAAATCGAATTCCCACAGTGAGCCAATTGTCCTTTAGTAATGAATATTAATGTGTTATTGTTGAGGTAGCCTCTCATGGGTCCAGAAACAAGCTGTGTTAACTGTCTCTAACTTTAGGTTATAAAATAGTTCTTTTTGAAACAGGCAAACTCTTTTAAATACAAAATTATTTGTTCATGCAATTTTATTCCATGAGACAAAACTTTAACTCAGTCTAGTAAGATAATTAAAACGATCTGAGATGGGATATTTACATTTTATAACAAATAGCCCTAACTCTAAGTATACAATACTTTCACCTACGATTTATCTGTTTCAAACATTCAGATTAATTGACATCAAAAATTATCTGACAAATAGAATTTCTGAAAGTTATCTAGATGTAAGGTTCAATGTTTTATTGTTGATGTCACTGTTAGCCCTTAACGACACATACACCATTACGAGTAGGAATAACTGGTAGCTAAATCTTTTGAAGATGTAATGGCCTTTCACAGGATATAAGTTGTTGACGATTGCCTCTTATGATTTTATTGCGCCCTAAAGCTTTCTGGGTCAGACATGTTGATGAATCTGTCCTTATTGAGTTCCGAACAGCGATAAAGGGCGATTGTATATGTACAAGATGAAAGACAATATTATTATAACTATGAAAGGGGTTTTGTTGTGTAATATGTGTATATTGTCTTTGGTGGCTCATATGTGTATTGACTGTTGAAGTGACAATATTGTCTTAAAGACAGTGAAGTTTACACGCAACCACCCCCCACCCAACACACATGTATATGTGTGTATGTGTGAGCATGTATGTGTGTGCTTGTGTTAACATATTTATACAGGTTTGATGTGGTACTGATATAAATACACTGATACAAAACGTCAAAATCTACGACCTTAAGAGATTAGCATTGCTTTTAGTGTTTGACAATCTATCCAAGTTTGGACCAGACATTTGATCATGAGCCAGGTCAGTGTTTGACAATCAGGCCAAGTTTGGACAAGAAACTTGTTCATGGGCCAGTTCAGTGTTAGACAATCTATCCATGTTTTTGACAAAAAAAGTGTTCACGAGGAAGTTCAGTGTTTGACAATATATTTAAGTTTGGACAAGATACTTACTCATAAGCTAGTTCACTGTTTAACAATCCTTCAAAAGTTTGGACAAGAAACTTACCCATGAGCTAGTTCAGTGTTTGACAGTCTATTCGAGTTTCGACAAGAAACTTACTCATGAGCTAGTTCAGTGTTTGAAAATCTATTCGAGTTTCGACAAGAAACTTACTCATGAGCCAGTTCAGTGTTTGACATTCTATTCAAGTTTCGACAAGAAAGTTACTCATGAGCTAGTTCGATTATGAATGGACTATTCGCAGCATTGTATCACCGTGTGGGCAACACTATCTTTATACAACTGGTCTGCTACTCTGTCTAATATAATAACTATAGCAAAAACAGCCAAACAAACATTCCTAACAGAGCAGTCCTATTTGCCTGCTGAATATCAAATGGCACCAATGTGAGCCCATTTATTTGGTTTTGGTCGCATTAAATTCCCTTGTTCAGGCACAATGGGATTAAGTAATGGATAGTTTGTTTAATCAATTTTACAGGGTTTCGCTATAATTGATTCACTGTAGAAGACCCATTGATTCGTATTTTTATAGCTGTACCTCTCCTTTTTCTGTAAAGGTTCTATAATGTAGGATACTATTTGTATGGTTGGTTGGTTGGTTGGTTGGTTAGTTGGTTGGTTGGTTGGTTGGTTGGTCAGTTGGGTGGTTTTGATATTTATTTGCTTATAAATGAACAAACAATAATGTTTAATTTTATATAGCGCCAATAAAGGTAAAATGTAACAAATGCTCAAGAAAAAAATGAATGCATAACCTTTTTGTTTGAATGACAACCAAATCGATATATTCCTTATTTAGCCGATGATCAGTTAAAATAACGCTAAATTTGAATGTGTTGCGTTAATTGCTTATATTTACTTTTACGTTCACAAAATATGCCAGCTTTATGAAAGTCGAAAGTCTTGCTTTTTGTTAACATAGTATAATGACTACTAGATATGTTTGCCTCATTAACAGTATAAGAAAGAAAAATCATATTGTACATAGTACGTATACATATATTTTACATAGTACATAGTACATATTTTACATAGTTTAATGACTATAAGGTATGTTTGCCTCATAAACAGTATAAGAACGATATTAAAATTATTGTCATATGCTTAATTGTCAGTGATATAAAAGGGCCTTCAATGTACATCCTTGCATTAAGAGAGACAATTTGAGAAACATTTAGTATTAGATTTTCATGCAGATTTAGAAATTAATATCAGTTTGGAATAAAGTTTTCTTTTAGACCAAATGATAAATACCTTAAATTTAAAAGCGAATACTGCGTATCTTTATTTAATTTAGATCCCAATTTTCTCTGCGTGATAAATGTGTTGAGACGTTGTTGATGTCGGTCTGGTTGTTTCAATTGAAGGCTTTATTGTCAAAACAATAAAGTTGTACTGTGTAATATTCTTAAACGTTTCTCAATCTTTTGATAACGGACGTATATGTTGTGTTATAACAGAAATTAATACATAGAAAAAGATTACAGAGAAGAAGAGATGAGAGAGACGGGAGGGACAATACTAATCGAAATATGACAGTAATAGTACAAATAAAATTGTTAAACTTTTTTGTATTTTTAAAGATTGAAGTCTTAAACAGTAAGTTTAACTATAGTTTAAATGTCCTTCCTTAACAAAAGTTCGAATTTAAAGTAATTAAAAATAGTTTGTATTTAACTTGTGGCTAAATTTCACATCCACCATACGAACTATTAAAAATGTACTCGATATACTCTAAAACAATGTAAAATAAATGATCTGAATTTTCCAACTGATGAAACATAACTGCCATTCAAATTAAAGTTTACCTTGTCGCGAATAAACAGGTGTTAAAGAACATTAGAAGCTCGCGTCTTTTTTCTGTCACTGAAAGGTAGGCGGCTAACTCCACGGTAACGGTGGCTCCATGGTACAGGTGTAAACACAATATCGCGTGTGTGTTTTTTTCGCAAGCGCCACTTCAAGAGATCAGTTATTAGTTAGTGTTATTAACAGTTTCATTGTTCATTTTTCTATGAGCTATAAGCTTAGTGTGACTAGTGGCATATTAAATTTGAACACTAAATTCAGTGGCGATTCTGGCATCCCACAGTTTGGATAATTTTACCATTCCAACGCTCATAAGGAGTGACCTAGTTTACTGATATTCAGTATGGCTGCCATTGTTTACATCCATGAACAATAAATTGTGAAAGTAATATTCATTAAATGCAGGGACCAGGTTATGTCTTGTCAACTGGATGTCCAATCATATGACTACTTTTTAGTCATATCATACATATTTACTATTGTATCGACAAAATGAATTGAAACTTTTATGACTACATACATGTCCATG
Source organism: Sinonovacula constricta (assembly GCA_007844125.1). Lineage (NCBI taxonomy): Eukaryota > Metazoa > Mollusca > Bivalvia > Cardiida > Solecurtidae > Sinonovacula > Sinonovacula constricta. Next base: position 25,574,614 of record CM017568.1, on the reverse strand, counting down.
CATTCAGTTTCCGACATCATTTTGTAAATTTGATTCCGTCCAGTTAAAACTTATTGTTATCTTTTGGCATTATTTACAAACACTTTTACGACATCAGACTTGAGAAGAAGTTACAAATATTATAAACATGTATTTTGTTTTGTCTTCCTAAAGTTTGACTGTTTTCCGTTGAGAAGTTTGTTAGTTCATAATTGATGTGTAAATGACAGAGACGTAACTCGACATATTACAATAGAAAATTACTGATTGCATCTTCATACATTTATATTAATATAACAAAACATGGTAATAATATTGAGATTTAATATGGCGTGGCCCGTATAGCGTTACTATACTGACTAACTTAGACGAAGGTACTTAAGATAGCTAATAAAATATTTGTTCTGTTTGGAAATGTATAAAGCAGTGGGACAGTACACGAACTTCTTGAACAGCCCTCGTCTTTATACTACATCATTCAGCAAATGTTAAAAATCTTTATTTTGCCATCCTTAGCACATGACTCTATTCACCGCCGTTACCTGGAGACAAAATACTTCAAAGGCACCGTACCAAATGATTAACACAGAATTTCCAATAATGCAATAGGATTGTTCGAAGAAAACAACACAGAAATGTGACCATTCAGCAGAACAAAGAGACCGCAATAATCACACTGTATAAATTTAAGCACACAGACAACAAAATGTGATTCTTTAATATGTGATTGTAGAGTTTCCCGCAAGATTCAATTTATTAGCTGTGTCAACAATCTGTAGTGCTTGGTGATTGTAACAATTTTATTAAAGTCTTTTAATTTGATTTAATTAAAATGTCCTCCTCTGAAATAAAGTCTTTTCCAATGAAGCCTGAGGTGAATTATTTTAAGTTTTTATTTGTTTAACGTTTCTGAATGATGATATTTTAAAAACAATAGAATTTTTCAATTTCTACAGATATGCATGGCCATTCACCCGCTACACAAACGTGCGCACACACACACACGCCCGCACCCGCCCGCGCGCGCGCGCACACACACACACACAACACACGCGCGCACACATACACACACATTCATCCACACAAGCACGCACACACACACGCGCGCGCACACACTCACATACGCTCACAAACACATTGATTTATATATTGAAAATCAAACTGCTTCATGTAGGTGTTAATTAAAATTAAATGAATTTAACAAAATGTGTCAATATCTTTGTCTTTACGCTTAAACGACAGATGTGTAAGCTGTGTGGAACACCGAAATCGATGGCGATATAAAACAGACGGAACAATACTGTTTTGTGACGACAATTTGTATAAATACAACACAGTCGGTTTCTACAAAAGATTAAACTTGCAGCTAAACCTTATTAAAAGACACTTCTTGTCGATAGAAATGACATTTTCTTCTAGAATAGTTTGTTTTTTTTTCTGAGAAATACGCGCAGATATAGAAAACCAAGCAAGTCAGCAAAAATATACCCAGTCCCGTCCATCACTTAGGGTCTCATATCAATTTTAAGACTTATCAGGTTACAAGGGCTAGGAAATTGAAAGTTATGGATTTTCGCTTCTCAAGTATGTTCGTTTGTCAGTAAACAAAAAAAAAAAGATGCAGTCGTTTAGATTGGTATCCAGTGTGTCGATATCTAAAATGCGAACCGGAAATTGAGGTGACGTATGTTAAGACATTTGATTAAATATGTATACTAGTGTGTTTTTTTACACTTGTTCACTGCGACATAATTTCAATTACGTCATCTATATCAATAAACGGATAGCGTTGGGATTGTTTGCAATGTCCTTAGGAAATTGAGTTGAAATTGAGTTGTGCTTGCAGTTCTGGATCTATATTTAGAAACGGCTTCAAAGGAGCCGTTTAATTTAGTCATTATAGTTATATAATTGGGTATGTATTATATGCACTCGAATAATTACAAAATACGTTAAAAATGATCAGAAAAACACTATTGTTTACTGATCCGGTAACAAACTCTGCAATCAAGAAACGAGGCTGTCAACTTCTTTTTTGGCACCATCAAGTAAGAGAAGCTTCAGACTGTTGATCTTATTGTTCTCTTCTTCTCTTCCTAATGGATACTTGTTGTTAATAATATTTCGCCAAGCCTTATCCGTGATCCATGTCCAAGCACGAGATTGTCTAATTATATCTGTTTGTAGTCTAAAGACCTTGTAAGCACTCCATTTATCTGAATATTCTTACCACAAAGACACAAAGTCTCACGGGAACTCGACATTGTATTAAAAACTAATTGAATGGAATCACTCTGAGACTCAATGTCTGAAAAACAGAATATCCAATTAGATATGCTGTACGCATTGTATTCATACTTACAAACGATAAGTGCCCAGCGAGTATTCTAGCATATGTTAAAATTTGAAATATAACTGGAAGGTAACTTGGAAGGTAAATATCAACAGCATGACATTACACAAAGAGAGAGACAGAGAGAGACAGACAGACGGACATGACAGAGACAGGCACACAGGCAGAGAGACAGACAGACAGACAGACATATACAGGAGAGAGAGCGAGCGAGCGAGTCAGAGAGAGAGAGAGAGAGAGAGAGAGAGAGAGAAAGAGAGAGAGCACTTAACGCCTTTGAACGGTACTTTTAAGCAGGCAAAGACCCCGACAAGGGTAAATTAAAGGCAATTTCATAAATAATACGCATGCTGCTCATAGATAACGCATGGTTGATATGTGTTTTAAGTAATATTAAGTTTAACAAATACATTTTAAGTCAATCAGATATTAGCTGAAGCGCTATATACGGCTTGTGCATCAATATCGTCCGGATTCTGATTGGAAATTATCAGCAGCAGATAAGGCAACAAAAATAAATAATACTGTTTGGTTTTTGTTTTTGTATTACATTGCAGCAACCATTTATGATCATTATAGCTTTGTTGGTGGAGGAAGATCCCAGACACGTGTCTGTGTAGAACCACCGGCGCACCGCAAGTCAATTGGAAAACCTTCTCACATTAAAGTCCATCAGCCCGGAATGGGACTCGAACCCATGCGGTGAGAGTCTAAGCGGTCAGAGGAGTTGCAAATCGGCGCCTTTACTACTACGCCAAAGGGGCCCCGTAAATAAATCAGAACCATTTCATTTCCATTCCTTCTAACTGTGAACAAGAGAGTTCGCGTGCTACGTGGCAATGTTTATACCAAAGTTTGGATCATTTTATGTTGTGCTTATAGATAGTAAACTAAGCGATAACATTTAATAAAGCTCTAAATTATTATCTACATGCATGACAAAATATTTTTTTTTAAATAATTTCAAAATTCAACACTATTCTAAATATTTGATAATATATCGGTCAATATTTGATGTTGTTGTGTTGTTTTTTTCAGTGCATAAAACATCATGTATACAAGCTGCACAGAAAATATTGTTTTAATATATTTACTGCAATGGGGTACATTGGTAAAATGGAAATTGTCTCCCTTAGGTAATATCCGAGGTATTTCAAACAGTAGGTAGGTCCTTTTAGTTGTAATTTTTGGACAGTATCGCCGGCTCTTTTGTAGATATTGCAGTAACAGTGAAATATACTCCTTTATTGTTTTCTTCAAACAGCCATGAATACCTTAATAGTGACTGCACCAATCACTAAATATATTCAGCATCAACAGGAATAAACAGGAAACAGCACGTGAGTGACAAACATACATGTATATGTTAATATTGACTGCACCAGTTACTTAAATATATTGGCATCAAAATGAATTAACAGGTAATAGCGCATTTAATGACATTATTATGAGACAACCTGCTGACGGTGCGTGAAGGACATACAGTCCTGTATATAGTAATGCTGACTCTAGTAATAACTTGAATATATTGACATATCTATAGGTAACCTGCGACGGTGCGTGAAGGACATACAGTCCTGTATATAGTTATGCTGACTCTAGCAATTATTTGACTATATTGACATAATCTATTGGTAACATGCGACGGTGCGTGAAGGACATACAGGCCTGTATATAGTTATATTGACTGTACTATTCAATTACTTGAATATATTGGCATTATAATGACATAGTATAGAAGGAAAAATAATGATGTATAGCTTAATGTTTATAATATTTATGAATCGATTCAATTGATCAAGAGGTCACAAAAGCCCCTACATGTTTTCGACAATTTGTATTATATTTAAGACACATTTGGCCATTAAAAGCATTCTGCTAACCCATGACAGGACATTTTTGTATGTGTATAAAGTTGACCTGTGGGGTTTCGTCTATATAAAATGTAAATTTCTATGATTTCGGATTCGAATAATTGGTTGCAAGACTCATATGGAAAATTTTCCTTTTGGTGCTGTCGTTGCATGAGCAATTTGAAAAACAGGTCTTGTATGTATTGTTCAAAAACAACAACCGACCCTGTTTTATCAATTAAAGAAAATACATGTATAAGAAAAGAAAGAAAAATAATGTGATCGCGCTCCTACACATATATTATTGCCATTACATTTTGCGAAAAAGAAATTGAAGATTTAAACTGGAACTCTCAACTCCTCATGGTTTATGATTCTTAAACCACATGTGTATGGACAAAATGTCAAAATAACGCTTATTAAACCCATAAACGTAAAATAGAGAGACGTCGCAAATTCGTCTTTATTTACGATATTTACTGTTACTGTTACAACTAAGTGTAAAAAGGTCACTGGCTTCCAATGTCTTTAGCCTTTAGCCTTTCTTGTGTTTGTATAGTCAGGTTTCTCTTTATTTGAGCTAAACAAAAACAGGACCTGGTATATTGTTTTGATTTTTTTATTATTGCTGTGTTGTTGTTGTTGTTGTTGCTGCTGCTGTTGTTGTTGCTGCTGCTGCTGATGATGATGATGATGCTGATGTTTTGTTTTCATGTAAAGTGTAATGCTGAGTTAAACAAATTGTAAGAGGTATAAGGATGTGTAAAGAAAATGCCACCATCATAGGCATACGTAATAATATTTGATAAATAAATGACTAGATTCCAATTTCCTTCATTTCTCGTGTATACTTTATAAAATTAACAGGCATATTAGCTAAAATAGTGCTTCCACCCCTAAAGTGGATATCGAACGCTACTTAGGGACCAAAGACATCAAGAAAAATGTACCAACTAATAACATATGACGGCTATATTGCCTACTAGTTCTGAAAAAAAGCAATAAAGATACACCACAGAATATGACAATGGAAAGCACCAAACGGTCAAGCAATAATCACGCTGAATAAATCGAATTCCCACAGTGAGCCAATTGTCCTTCAGTGATGAATATTAATGTGTTATTGTTGAGGTAGCCTCTCATGGGTCCAGAAAACAAGCTGTGTCAACTGTCTTACTTTAGGTTATAAAATAGTTTGCTTTTCGAAACAGGCAAACGTTTTTTTTAATACAAAACGATTTGTTTATGCAATTTTATTGCATGAGACAAAACTTTAATTCAGTCAAGTAAGATGCTTAAAATGATCTGAGATGGGATGTTTACATTTTATAACAAAGAGCCCTAACTCTAAGTATACAACACTTTTAACTACGATTTATCTGTTTTAAGCATTCAGATTTGTTGAATCAAAAATATCTGAAAAATAGTATTTTTGAATTTATCTATATGTTAAGTTCAATGTTTTGTTGTTGATGTCACCGTTAGCCCTTACCTACACATACGCCATTAGGAGTACGAATCAACGTAATTCTCAGAAATATTGGTAGCTAAATCTTTTGGAGATGTAAAGGTCCTTTCACAGGATAAAAGTTTCTGACAATTGCCTCTTATGATTTTATTGCACCCTAAAGCTTTCTGGGGCAAACACGTTGATGAATCTGTCCTTATTGAGTTCCGAACAGCGAACAAGGATAATTGTATTTGTATAAGATGAAAGACAATGTCATTATAACTATGAAATGTGTTTTGGTGTGTAATATGTGTATATTGTCTTTGGTGGCTCATGTGTGTTTTGACTGTTGAAGTGTCAATATTGTCTACAAGACAGTAAAGTTTACACGCACCAACCCCCCACCCCTCCTCCACACACATGTTTATATGTGTGTATGTTTGAGCGTGTATGTGTGTGCTTGTGTTAACATATATGTACAAGTATGATGTAGTACTGATATAAATACAAATCCAAGTTTGGACAAGACAATTGATCATGAGCCAGGTCAGTGTTTGACAATCAGCCCAAGTTTGGACAGAAAACTTGTTCATGGGCCAGTTCAGTGTAAGACAATCTGTCCATGTTTTTGACAAAAAAAGTGTTCACGAGCCAGTTGAGTGTTTGACAATCTATTCAAGTTTGACAAGAAACTTACTTATAGGCTAGTTCAGTGTTTGATAATCCTTTAAAAGTTTGGACCAGAAACTTACTTATGAGCTAGTTCAGTGTTTAACAATCCTTCAAAAGTTTCGACAAGAAACTTACCCATGAGCCAGTTCAGTGTTTGACAATCTATTCGAGTTTCGACAAGAAACTTACTCATGAGCCAGTTCAGTGTTTGACAATCCTTCAAACGTTTCGACAAGAAACTTACCCATTAGCCAGTTCAGTGTTTGACAATCTATTCGAGTTTCGACAAGAAACTTACTCATGAGCCAGTTCAGTGTTTGACAATCCTTCAAACGTTTCGACAAGAAACTTACCCATTAGCCAGTTCAGTGTTTGACAATCTATTCGAGTTTCGACAAGAAACTTACTCATGAGCCAGTTCAGTGTTTGACAATCCTTCAAACGTTTCGACAAGAAACTTACCCATTAGCCAGTTCAGTGTTTGACAATCCTTCAAAAGTTTAGACCAGGAACTTACTCATGAGCCAGTTCAGTGTTTGACAATCCTTCAAACGTTTCGACAAGAAACTTACCCATGAGCCAGTTCAGTGTTTGACAATTCTTCAAAAGTTTAGACCAGGAACTTACTCATGAGCTAGTTCAGTGTTTGACAATCCTTCAAACATTTCGACAAGATATTGTGGGCAATATTATCTTTATATAACTGGTCTGCTACTCTGTCTAATATAATAACTATAGCAAAAACAGCCAAACAAACATTCCTAACAGAGCAGTCCTATTTGCCTGTTAAATATCAAATGACACCAAATGTGAGCCCATTTATTTGGTTTTGGTCGAATTAAATTCCCTTGTTTAGGCACAATGGGATTAAGTAATGGATAGTTTGCTCAATCAATTTACAGGGTTTCGATATAATAGATTCACTGTAGAAGACCCATTGATTCGTATTTTTATAGCTGTACCTCTCCTTTTTCTGTAAATATTCTATAATGTAGGATACTATTTGTATGGTTAATTGGTTGGTTGGCTGGTTTTGATATTTATTTGCTTATAAATGAACAAACAATAATATTTTTGTTTTCATATAGCACCAATAAATGAAAAATGTTACAAATGTTCAAGTGAAAAATGAATACATAACCTTTTTGTTGGAATGACAACCAAATCGAGATATTCCTTATTTAGCTGATGGTCAGTTAAAATGACATAAAATTTGAATGTGTTGCGTTAATTGCTTATTGATTTTTACGTTCACAAAATATGGCAGTTTTATGAAAGTCGAAAGTCTTGCTATTTGTTAACATAGTATAATCACTATAAGATATGTTTGCCTCATTGACAGTATAAGAACGATATTAAAACAATTTTCATATGCTTAATTGTCAGTGATACTAAAAGGACTTTCAATGTACATCCTTGCATAAAGAGAAAAAAATGAGAAACATTTATTATTAGATTTTTATGCAGATTTAGAAATTTATATCAGTTTGGAATTAAATTTTCTTTTAGACCAAACGATAAATACCTAAAATTTAAAAGCGAATACTGCGTATCTTTATTTAATTTAGATCCCAATTTTCTCTGCGCGATAAATGTGTTGAGACGTTGTTGATGTCGGTCTGGTTGTTTCAATTGAAGGCTTTATTGTCAAAACAATAAGGTTGTACTTTGTAATATTCTCAAACGTTTCTCAATCTTTTGGTAACGGATGTATATGTTGTGTTATAACAGAAATTAATACATAGTAAAAGATTACAGAGAAGAAGAGAGGAGAGAGACGGGAAGGAAAATACTAATCGAAATATGACAGTAATAGTACAAATAAAATTGTTAAACTATTTTGTATTTTTAAAGATTGAAGTCTCAAACAGTAAGTTTAAATATAGTTTAAATGTCCTTCCTTAACAAAAGTTAACAATTTAAAGTAATTAAAAATAGTTTGTATTTAACTTGTGGCTAAATTTCACATCCAATATACGAACTATTAAAAATGTACACGATATACTCTAAAACAATGTAAAATAAATGATCTGAATTTCCAACTGATGAAACATAACTGCCATTCAAATTAAAGTTTACCTTGCCGCGAATAAACAGGTGTTAAAGAATATTAGAAGCTCGCGTCTTTTTTCTGTCACTGAAAGGTATGCAGCTAACTCCACGGTACCGGTGGCTCCACGATACAGGTGTAAACACAATATCGCGTGTGTTTTTTTCGCAAGCGCCACCTCAAGAGATCAGTTATTAGTTCGTGTTATTAGCAGTTTCATTGTCAGAAAATAACTTTTAACTGTTGATATAAGCTTAGTGTGACTATTGGCATATTTAAATTGAACACCAAATTCAGTGGCGATTCTGGCATCCCACAGTTTGGATAATTTTACCATTCCACCGCTCATAAGGAGTGACCTAGTTTACTGATATTCAATATGGCTGCCATTGTTTACAACCATGAACAATAAATTGTGAAAGTAATAGAAACTTTTTGAAAGTAATGAGAAAATGAGATGATGGTAAATAAGTTGACTTGGAGTTTTCATCAGTTGAGTTTTAGTTCTTATGATTTATTTACATATTCATTAAATGCACCGGTATCGTTGGGGACCAGGCTATGTCTTGTCGACTGGATGTCCATCCAATCATATACTTGTTTAGTCATATCATACATATTTACTATTGTATCGACAAAATGAATTGAAACTTTTATGACTACATACATGTCCATGCATTCAGTTTCCGACATCATTTTGTAAATTTGATTCCGTCCAGTTAAAACTTATTGTTATCTTTTGGCATTATTTACAAACACTTTTACAACATCAGACTTAAGAAGAAGTTACAAATATTATAAACATGTATTTTGTTTTGTCTTCCTAAAGTTTGACTGTTTTCCGTTGAGAAGTTTATTTGTTCATAATTTAGTGTAAATGACAAAGACTTAACTCAGCATATTACAATAGAAAATTACTGATTGCATCTTCATACATTTATATTAATATAACAAAACATGGTAATAATATTGAGATTTTATATGGCGTGGCCCGTATAGCGTTAATATACTTACTAACTTAGACGAGGGTACTATAGATAACTAATAAAATATGTATTCTGTTTGGAAATGTATGAAGCGGTGGGACAGTACACGAACTTCTTGAACAGCCCTCGTCTTTATACTACATCATTCAGCAAATGTTAAAAAATCTTTATTTTGCACACCTAAGCACATGACTGTATTCACCGCCGTTACCTGGAGACAAAATCCTTCAAAGGCACCGTACCAAATGATTAACACAGATTTTCAATAATGCAATAGGATTGTTCGAAGAAAACAACACAGAAATGTGACCATTCAGCAGACCAAAGAGACCGCAATAATCACACTGTATAAATTTAAGCACACAGACAACAAAATGTGATTCTTTAATATGTGATTGTAGAGTTTCCTGCAAAATTCAATTTATTAGCTGTGTCAACAATCTGTAGTGCTTGGTGATTGTAACAATTTTATTAAAGTCTTTTAATTTGATTTAATTAAAATGTCCTCCTCCGAAATAAAGTCTTTTCCAAAGAAACCTGAGGTGAATTATTTTAAGTTTTTATGTGTTTAAAGTTTCTGAATGATGATATTTTAAAAACAATAGAATTTTTCAATTTCTACAGACATGCATGGCCATTCACCCGCTACACAAACGTGCGCACACACACACGCCCGCACTCGTCCGCGCGCGCGCATACACACACACAACACACGCGCGCACACATACACACACATTCATCCACACAAGCACGCACGCACACACATACGCGAACACACACACACACATACGCTCACAAACACACTGATTTTATATATTGAAAATCAAATGCTTCATGTAGGTGTTAATTAAAATTAAATGAATTTAACAAAATGTGTCAATATCGTTGTCTTTACGCTTAAACTGCAGATGTGTAAGTTGTGTGGAACACCCATATCGATGGTGATATAAAACAGAAGGAACAATACTGTTTTGTGACGTCAATTTGTATTAATACAACACAGTCGGTTTCTTCAAAAGTTTAAACGTGCATCTAAACCTCATTAAAGACACTTCTTGTCGATAGAAACGACATTTTCTTCTACAATAGTTTTTTCTGAGAAATACGCACAGAAAAGGAAAACCAAGCAAGTTAGCAAAAATATACCCAGTCCCGTCCATCATTTAGGGTCTCATATCAATTTGAAGACTTATCAGGTTACAAGGGCTAAGGAAATTGAAAGTTATGGATTTTCGCTTCTCAAGTATGTTCGTTTGTCAGTAAACAAAAAAAGGATGCAGTCGTTCAGATTGGTACCCAGTGTGTCGATATCTAAAATGCAAACCCGAAATAGAGGTTACGTATGTTAAGACATTTGATTAAATATATATACTAGTGTGTTTTTTAACACTTGTTCTATGCGACATAATTTCAATTACGTCATCAATATCAATAAACGGATAGCGTTGGGATTGTTTGCAATGTCCTTAGGAAATTGAGTTGAAATTGAGTTGTGCTTGCAGTTCTGAATCTATATTTAGAAACGGTTTCAAAGGAGCCGTTTAATTTTGTCATTATAGTTATATAATTGGGTATGTATTATATGCACTCGAATAATTAGAAAATACGTTAAAAATGATCAGAAAAACACTATTGATTACTGATCTGTTACCAACTCTGCAATCAAGAAACGAGGCTGTCAACTTTTTTTTGGCACCATCAAGTAAGAGACGCTCCAGACTGTTGATCGTATTGTTCTCTTCGTCTCTTCCTAATGGATACTTGTTGTTAATGATATTTCGCCAAGCCTTATCCGTGATCCATGTCCAAGCACGAGATTGTCTAATTATATCTGTTTGTAGTCTAAAGACCTTGTAAGCGCTCCATTTATCTGAATATTCTTACCACAAAGACACAAAGTCTCACGGGACACGACATTGTATTAAAAATAATTGAATGGAATCACTCTGAGACTCAATGTCTGAAAAACAGAATATCCAATTAGATATGCTGTACTGTACGCATTGTATTCATACTTACAAACGATAAGTGCCCAGCGAGTATTCTAGCATATGTTAAAATTTGAAATATAACTGGAAGGTAACTGGGAAGGTAAATATCAACAGCATGACATTACACAGAGAGAGAGACAGAGAGAGAGAGACAGACAGACGGACAGACAGACAGAGACAGACAGACAGGCAGAGAGACAGACAGACAGACAGACACATACAGGAGAGAGAGCGAGAGCGAGCGAGCGAGTGAGAGAGAGAGAGAGAGAGAAAGAGAGAGAGAGAGAGCACTTACCGCCTTTGAACGGTACTTTTAAGCAGGCAAAGACCCCGACAAGGGTAAATTAAAGGCAATTTTATAAATAGTACGCATGCTGCTCATAGACAACGCATGGTTAATATTTGTTTAAAGTAATATTAAGTTTAACAAATACATTTTAAGTCAATCAGATATTAGCTTAAGCGCTATATACGGCTTGTGCATCAACATCGTCCGGATTCTGATTGGAAATTATCATCAGCAAATAAAGCAACAAAAATAAATAATACTGTTTTGTTTTTGTATTACATTGCAGCAACCATTTATGATCATTATAGCTTTGTTGGTGAAGGAAGATCCCAGACACGTGTCTGGGTAGAACCACCGGCGCACCGCAAGTCAATTGGAAAACCTTCTCACATTAAAGTCCATCAGCCCGGAATGGGACTCGAACCCATGCGGTGAGAGTCTAAGCGGTCAGAGGAGTTGCAAATCGGCGCCTTTACTACTACGCCAAAGGGGCCCCGTAAATAAATCAGAACCAATTCATTTCCATTCCTTCTAACTGTGAACAAGAGAGTTCGCGTGCTACGTGGCAATGCTTTTACCAAGGTTTGGATCAGTTTATGTTGTGCTTATAGATAGTAAACTAAGCGATAACATTTAATAAAGCTCTAAATTATTATCTACCGCATGACAATTTTTTTTTTTAAATAATTTCAAAATTCAACAATATTCTAAATATTTGATAATATATTGGTCAATATTTGCTGTTGGGGTTTTTTAAGTGCATAAAACATCATGTATACAAGCTGCACAGAAAATTATTGTTTTAATATATTTACTGCAATGGGGTACATTGGTACAATGGAAATTGTCTCCCTTAGGTAATACCCGAGGTATTTCAAACAGTAGTTAGGTCCTTTTAGTTGTAATTATTGGACAGTATCGCCTGCTCTTTTGTAGATATTGCAGTAACAGTGAAATATACTCCTTTATTGTTTCTTCAAACAGCCATTAATACCTTAATAGTGACTGCACCAATCACTAAAATACATTAGCATTAACAGGAATAAACAGGAAACAGCACGTGAGTGACAAACATACATGTATATGTTAATATTGACTGCACCAGTTACTTAAATATATATTGGCATCACAATGAATTAACAGGTAACAGCGCATTTAATGGCATTATTATGAGACAACATGTGACTGCGCGTGAAGGACATACAGTCCTGTATATAGTATTGCTGACTCTAGTAATAACTTGAATATATTGACATAATCTATAGGTAACCTGCGACAGTGCGTGAAGGACATCCAGTCCTGTATATAGTTATGCTGACTCTATCAATTATTTGTATATATTGACATAATCTATAGGTAACATGCGACGGTGCGTGAAGGACATACAGGCCTGTATATAGTTATATTGACGGTACTATTCAATTACTTGAATATATTGGCATTATAATGACATAGTGTAGAAGGAAAAATAATGCTGGTAGCTTTATATTTATAATATCTATGAATCGATTTAATTGATTAAGAGGTCAAAATAACGCTTATTAAACCCATAAACGTAAAATAGAGAGACGTCGCAAATTCGTCTTTATTTACGATATTTACTGTTACTGTTACAACTAAGTGTAAAAAGGTCACTGGCTTCCAATGTCTTTAGCCTTTAGCCTTTCTTGTGTTTGTATAGTCAGGTTTTGTCTTTATTTGAGCTAAACGAAAACAGGACCTGGTATATTGTTTTGACTTTTTATATTATTGCTGTGTTGTTGTTGTTGCTGTTGTTGCTGCTGTTGTTGCTGCTGCTGATGATGATGAGGCTGCTGCTGCTGCTGTTTTGTTTTCATGTAAAGTGCAATGCTGGGTTAAACAAATTGTAAGAGGTATAATAATGTGTACAGAAAATGCCACCATCATAGCATACGTAATAACATTTGATAGGTAAATGACTAGATTCCAATTTCTTTCATTTCTGATGTATACTTTATAAAATTAACAGGCATATTAGCTAAAGTAGTGCTTCCACCCCTAAAGTGGATATCGAAATCTACTTAGGGACCAAAGACATCAAGAAAAATGTACCAACTAATAACATATGACGGCAATATTGCCTACTAGTTCTGGAAAAAGCAACAAAGATACACCACAGAATATGACAATGGAAAGCACCAAACGGTCAAGAAATAGTCACGCTGAATAAATGGAATTCCCACAGTGAGCCAGTTGTCCTTCAGTAATGAATATTAATGTGTTATTGTTGAGGCAGCCTCTCATGGATCCAGAGAAAGCTTTCTGGGGCAAACACGTTGATGAATCTTTCCTTATTGAGTTCCGAACAGCGAACAAGGATAATTGTATTTGTATAAGATGAAAGACAATGTCATTATAACTATGAAAAGGTTTTGGTGTGTAATATGTGTATATTGTCTTTGGTGGCCCGTGTGTGTTTTAACTGTTGAAGTGTCAATAATGTCTACAAGACAGTAAAGTTTACACGCACCTCCCCCCTCCTCCACAAATATGTATATATGTGTGTATGTGTGAGCGTGTATGTGTGTGCTTATGTTAACATGTATGTACAAGTATGATGTAGTACTGATATAAATACACTGATACAAAACGTCAAAATCAACGACAGTAAGAGATTAGCATTGTTTTTGGTGTTTGACAATCTATCCAAGTTTGGACAAGACATTTGATCATGAGCCAGGTCAGTGTTTGACAATCAGCCCAAGTTTGGACAAGAAACTTGTTCATGGGCCAGTTCAGTGTTAGACAATCTATCCATGTTTTTGACAAAAAAAGTGTTCACGAGCCAGTTCAGTGTTTGACAATCTATTCAAGTTTGGACCAGGAACTTACTTATGAGCTAGTTCAGTGTTTGACAATCCTTTAAAAGTTTGGACCAGAAACTTACTCATGAGCTAGTTCAGTGTTTGACAATCCTTCAAAAGTTTGGACCAGGAACTTACTCATGAGCTAGTTCCATGTTTGACAATCCTTCAAAAGTTTGGACTAGAAACTTACTTATGAGCTAGTTCAGTGTTTGACAATCCTTCAAACGTTTGGACCAGGAACTTACCCATGAGCTAGTTCCATGTTTGACAATCCTTCAAACGTTTGGACCAGGAACTTACCCATGAGCTAGTTCAGTGTTTGACAATCCTTCAAACGTTTGGACCAGGAACTTACCTATGAGCTAGTTCCATGTTTGACAATCCTTCAAACGTTTGGACCAGGAACTTAATCATGAGCCAGTTCAGTGTCTGACAATCCTTCAAACGTTTGGACCAGGAACTTACCCATGAGCCAGTTCCATGTTTGACAATCCTTCAAAAGTTTGGACCAGGAACTTACCCATGAGCCAGTTCAGTGTTTGATAATCCTTCAAAAGTTTGGACCAGAAACTTACTCATAAGCTAGTTCAGTGTTTGACAATCCTTCAAAAGTTTCGACAAGAAACTTACCCATGAGCCAGTTCAGTGTTTGACAATCTGTTCGAGTTTCGACAAGAAACTTTCTCATAAGCCAGTTCAGTGTTTGACTTTCTATTCAAGTTTCGACAAGAAAGTTACTCATGAGCTAGTTCAATGATGAATGGATTAAGTGTTTGACAATCCTTCAAAAGTTTGGACCAGGAACTTACTCATGAGCTAGTTCCATGTTTGACAATCCTTCAAAAGTTTGGACTAGAAACTTACTTATGAGCTAGTTCAGTGTTTGACAATCCTTCAAACGTTTGGACCAGGAACTTACCCATGAGCTAGTTCCATGTTTGACAATCCTTCAAACGTTTGGACCAGGAACTTACCCGTGAGCTAGTTCAGTGTTTGACAATCCTTCAAACGTTTGGACCAGGAACTTACCTATGAGCTAGTTCCATGTTTGACAATCCTTCAAACGTTTGGACCAGGAACTTAATCATGAGCCAGTTCAGTGTTTGACAATCCTTCAAACGTTTGGACCAGGAACTTACCCATGAGCCAGTTCCATGTTTGACAATCCTTCAAAAGTTTGGACCAGGAACTTACCCATGAGCCAGTTCAGTGTTTGATAATCCTTCAAAAGTTTGGACCAGAAACTTACTCATAAGCTAGTTCAGTGTTTGACAATCCTTCAAAAGTTTCGACAAGAAACTTACCCATGAGCCAGTTCAGTGTTTGACAATCTGTTCGAGCTTCGACAAGAAACTTTCTCATAAGCCAGTTCAGTGTTTGACTTTCTATTCAAGTTTCGACAAGAAAGTTACTCATGAGCTAGTTCAATGATGAATGGATTATTCGCAGCATTGTATCACCATGTGGGCAACACCATCTTTATACAACTGGTCTGCTACTCTGTCTAATATAATAACTATAGCAAAAACAGCTAAACAAACATTCCTAACAGAGCAGTCCTATTTGCCTGTTGAATATCAAATGGCACCAAATGTGATCCCATTTATTTGGTTTTGGTCGAATTAAATTCCCTTGTTTAGGCCCAATGGGATTAAGTAATGGATAGTTTGTTTAATCAATTTACAGGGTTTCGCTATAATAGATTCACTGTAGAAGGCCCATTGATTCGTATTTTTATAGCTGTACCTCTCCTTTTTCTGTAAATATTCTATAATGTAGGATACTATTTGTATGGTTGATTGGTTGGTTGGTTGGTTGGTTGGTCGGCTGGTTGGTTAGTTGGTTGGTTGGATGGCTGGTTTTTGATATTTATTTGTTTCTAGATGAACAAAACTAGTATTTATTTTCATATAATGTATGGTACTAATCGTAATGGTTAATGATTTGCTTGTTTTTTGGTTGGTTGGTTGGTCGGTTGGGTGGTTTTGATATTTATTTGCTTATAAATGAACAAACAATAATGTTTTTTTTCATTTAGCACCAATAAATGAAAAATGTTACAAATGCTCAAGAAAAAAATGAATACATAACCTTTTTGTTTGAATGACAACCAAATCGAGATATTCCTTATTTAGCTGATGTTTAGTTAAAATGACATAAAATTTGAATGTGTTGCGTTAATTGCTTATTGATTTTTACGTTCACAAAATATGCCACTTTTATGAAAGTCGAAAGTCTTGCTATTTGTTAACTTAGTATAATGACTATAAGATATGTTTGCCTCATTGACAGTATAAGAACGATATTAAAATAATTTTCATATGCTTAATTGTCAGTGATAATAAAAGGGCTTTCAATGTACATCCCTGCATTAAGAGAAAAAAATGAGAAACATTTATTTTTAGATTTTTATGCAGATTTAGAAATTAATATCAGTTTGGAATTAAGTTTTCTTTTAGACCAAACGATAAATACCTAAAATTTAAAAGCGAATACTGCGTATCTTTATTTAAACGTTTCTCAATCTTTTGATAACGAATGAATAAGTTGTATTATAACAGAAATTAATATATAGAAAAGAATTACAGAGAAGAAGAGAGGAGAGAAACGGGAGGGACAATACTTATCGAAATATGACAGTAATAATACGAATAAATTTGTAAAAGAATTTTGTATTTTTAAAGATTGAAGTCTTAAACAGTAAGTTTAACTTTAGTTTAAATGTCCTACCTTAACAAAAGTTTGAATTTAAAGCAATTAAAATAGATATAATAGTTATGTGACTATATTGAACACTGAATTCAGTGACCATTCTAGTATTCCATAGTTTGGATAATTTTATCATTACACCGCTCGCAAGGAATGACCCAGTTTAGTTATATTCAATATGGCTGCCATTGTTTACATCCACGAACAATAAATTGTGAAAGTGATAGAATGTTTTGAAAGTAATTAGAAGTGGAGATGTTTTGGTAAATAAGTTGACTTCGAGTTCTTATCAGGTGAGTTTTAGTTCTTATGACTTATTTACATATTCATTAACTGCACCGGTATCGTGGGAGACCAGGCTATGTCTTGTCGACTGGATGTCCAATCACATAACTACTACTGCCATTTACAACCATAATAACTTGATGATATTTCTCTTTCTTGTTTAGTCATATCATACATATTTACTATTGTATCGACAAAATGAATTAAAAATTTTATGACTACATACATTTCCGACGTCATCGTTTTGTAATTTTGATTCCGTCTAGATATAACTGATTGTTATCTTTTTGCATTATTAACAAACACTTATACGACATCAGACTTGAGAAGAAGTTACAAATATTATAAAGATGTATTTTGTTCAGTCTTCCTAATGTTTGACTGTTTTCCGTTGAGAAGTTTGTTAATTAATAATTGTAAATGACAAAGACTTAACTCAACATATTACAACAGAAAATTACTGATTGCATCTTCATACATTTATATTAATATAACAAAACATGGTAATAATATTGAGATTTTATATGGCGTGGCCGTATAGCGTTACTATACCTATTAACTTAGACGAGGGTACTATAGATAACTAATATAATATTTATTCTGTTTGGAAATATATGAAGCAGTGGGGCAGTACACGAACTTCTTGAGCAGCCCTCGTCTTTATACTGCATCATTCAGCAAAAACACTATTTATTTCGCACTCCTTAGCACATGGCTCTATTCACTGCCGTTACTTGGAGACAAAATCCTTCAAAGGCACCGTCCCAAATGATTAACACAGAATTCCAATACTGCAAAAGAATCGTTCGAAGAAAACAACACAGAAATGTGACCATGCAGCAGACCAAAGAGACCGCAATAATCACACTGCTATAATTTAACCACACAGACAACAAAATGTTATTCTTCAATATGTAATTGTAGAGTTTCCCGCAAGATTCAATTTATTGGCTGTGTCAACCAACTGTAGTGCTTAGTGATGTAAGTGTTTGCTCCAGAAATGTAATATGTTTGTACACAATAACAAGTAAATGGTCGTCTTTAATTTGTATCACCAATGTACATCATTATAACAACAGTACATAGTCATATAAGTGATTGCTAAGACATGTATTTATACTGAAAATAAAGACTTAACATAAACATTGAACATTAACACAGAACCCGAACACTGATCTTAAATGCTGAAAAAAAACAGAATATGAAGCAATGATGTCAAATAAATATATAAATGCATGTTACATTTAAATAATATAAATTGAAAAATAAAAAAATATCATATGAGATTAACTTCAAATATCAATATTTGAACTAACAATAGAACAAGGCATACAGGTAACTCTAAAAGTGACAAAAATATAGAGAAGATGTTTACAAACAAAAACAATTACCGCTTGGAACGGTCATTCGGCAAACGGATCGACTGTGGTGCTTAAACCTGGTTTGAGTAGACACGTTTCGTCAATTTTTTCTCAAAGAAATCTAGTAATATATAAAGTTGAAAAATAATGTTCATTTGCATAAACAAATCCAGTGCTTGAAAATGAACGGAGCCTAGATATTTTGGTTTATTAAAAATTCCTTAAGATTGTGAATTCGTTTTTAATTAATTCTTGAGCATTTGATTACTGAGATATTAATTGATTTTTGCTTCATAAGGTTCTTGGCAGGCAAATAAAAAGTTCTACATTGTAATTATAGTCACTTTCTTTTCATCCACGCAATGTTGATTGTACATTTCTGAGTTATATCGCCATGATATATATATTTATATATAATCTAATTTGAGTGCTCATTAGATACTGAACAGAATTTAAACGAGTTTGATGAAACCATACGAAACGAGGCTCTGCCGAGTTTCATATAATTTTAGACAACGAGTTTAATATTTTCAGTATCTAATGAACACGGATATTGGATTCTATTTATCACAGAACCAGAAAACGTCTGCTGTTTTTGTTTACAATGCATCATCTTTTTAAAGTATGAACAGTCGGCTTTGACATGTGTAATTCGGTTTGGGAGAATCCGCACAAAAATAGTTCCAATCTTTACTCGACAATGAATTCCATAAAAAGAGAACAGGTTCGTTTATAGCATGACTAAAATGTTATTTTTCATTAATTAAAATGAAATTGTCTAACAAAGTTACCTGAAAACATTCATATAAACTACACATACTTAATGACTTCACACTACGGTAATGATGTCACACTACGATAACTAACTAGTGTGTTACCAAAAATAACGCATGAATGTTACCTCAAACTCGCGGTATGTTATTTGATAAATTACATTTTCACGCATCAACAAACTGTTTATTCAGCCCCTCAGTAGTCAGTTCCGATAAGCTGCGGTTATTTGCGGTGATGTCCACGTTGGTACTATGAGTCTTGCAGTGTTATTATTTTTTTGTTGCCCTATTTAAAGATGTTAAATTTGCACTTGTCTTCCAGCCAACATTGATTGTAAGATGCTATAGGACGGACATGGCATATACATATTAAAGACCGAGAAGGCATGTCGTTCTTTAAAGAACCGTAGAAAGACCAAATGTACCTTGAGCAGAAAGCCCAAATGTACCTTGAGAAGAAAACCTAAATGTATCCTGAATAACACCATTGTTATCCACTGTTAGTGATTGAACCAAACAGGTCTTTTGTTGTTGTTTTTTAACAGAATCGACATATTTTATAGCATACACAACATTTTCTTCAAAATACTATAATTTATTATTATCTTGTTTTAATCTAAAATGCATGAAGATGCAATCAGTAATTTTCTGTTGTAATAGGTTTAGTTAAGTCTTTGTTTACCAATTTCCGTAAAAAAAGTATGTCGGGAAATTGGACTGCCCACTGGATCGAACCGCACTGTTGTTTATAAACATAGGCAGACGTACACGCATACTCAAATAAAACCGTCTTCTGCAGTTGGTTGTGGTCAGACATGTTAGTCTGCATTGATGACCATAATGGTAGTATGCTCGTTGCATTCGTTTGTTTAATTTCAATATACTATAATATCAACTGTCTACCAGCCAGCCGTAAACACGCAATATGATAGACCAAACTGGTCAAATACATTGTGCATGTGAAAGTCTCAGACGACATGGTGATATTTAAGAACCGATAGAATCCCAAATGTATATTGAATAACAACTTAGTTTTAACAGTCGCATTTTGGGTTTGAAAAATGAGCCTTATAGCAAAAGTAGCATATTTTTACGCGGTGTTTGGCTCTATTAGCTGGAATAACTTTAGTCAAACTTATATACAATCGACATGAATTTGTACATAAGTAAACTTTTTTCCAAATAGCAGATATGAACATTAAATAAAAGATTTCGAGCTTGACTACTTTCGAGTTTATAACTCTTTATAACTTTGTTTCTCGGTTAAGTATACAACAAAAAAATGTTAACTGAAATGAGTTGTGTACCAATTCTTATAATTTATCAGCAGCTTTTTTGCTAAAAGATCAGATTTTGTGCAATTTATTATGATTTTAACTTTAAAATTGTTGTTTGTTTGCATTGCTGTAGCCGATGAAATTTTTCAAACGTCATTTTATCACAGTGAAAGCAACATAATTTGTGGCGATTTACTTTAATCTGTTTGATTACAAAGATTTGTTATTCCTTACAAAACAAACAAACTGCTGAAACAAAAGAGAATTTTGTCTGGCGAATATCGAATGGCAGCAAATCTGTGGTCATTCATTTGAATCTACAATGCAATATCCCTGCCTAGGCACATTGGGAATTTGTAATGGGAAGTTTGGTTAACCAATTTACACAGCTAATATATAAGCGATTCAATACTGGAAACCCATGGGATGATTGTCTTTATTTCTCCTTGCATTTGTTCTTTATAATGTAATACTTAGTTTGTATTACTGTAATTAAAAAGAGAATGTTTAGCAGTTTCCTTCTTTTTGTTGGAGCTTTACTTTCAATCTGTTGACTTTATTACACTTATATTTACAATGCACTTCCTTTTGGTGTTTATCTGTCTACTATGTCAGAAGCATACATAAAAATGTGTGTCTTTTTAAAGGTTGCGAGGAACAAACAATGAAAATATAATAACTAATGTGAGCTGATTTTGATTATTTTTGCTAAAACACGGACGGTTAAAGACAATTTTTGAAATAATTGCATTTTTTTTCTAATAAAAAGATTAACTAATTCGCCCTAACAAACCTGTCAATGACATGAATACGGGACTGCGTGTATGTGAGTGTGCGTGTGTGCGTGCGAGTTTGTGTGCGAGAGTGTACGTGCGTGCTCGCGTGCGTGCGCGCGTGCGTGCGTGCGCGTATGTGTGTGCCTTTATTTCATGATACAAAAGGCGTTTTCTTAATGTATACTACACATAGTATACCATGTTTATACTTATAGATCCGGACATGCGTTAACGTCTTTTAGTAGAAGTTAGTTTCAATGAAATGGATTTTCAGAAATATCATTCCGATTAAGAGAGAACATTTATAATTTATAACAAAATTTCCTATAAGATTTGCAAACAGATGCGAAAATTAATATGAGAAGTTTAGAATTTAATTTTCTGTGAAGAGCAAGTGATTAATAGCTTAAATGTAAATCGAATATTGCGCCTCGTTATTTAATTTATTTACATTATACTTTCTCTGCGTGAATAATGTAGACAGGTTGTTGATCGCGATTCGTTTTTGTTTTTTTTTGGAATAATCATTTGTTGTAATAATAGGTTTCTTTAAGATTTAAATGATTTAAACTGCCTACGTCATAGGCAAACATATTCGAGTTTTCAGTTCAGAGTAGTTGGAGGAAATAACTATGAAAATAAAGAAAGGTTAAAGAGGCTGTATGACAATGACAAGTCAGATAAGACTTTTTACTGTTTAATAGTTTTTAAGTGGTTGATATGTATTTTTATGATCTGTTCGCGTTCACACATCTAATGGATAATCGATTTCTGACGGTAAGGTATACAGAACCAATTGCAAATAATAATCAATAAAAATAACAAAAGTAACAAATAAAATAATAATAATATAAATGTAATAATGACCTGTTTTTATTGTAGATGGAGAAGAAAAGGCGGGAAATGTTTGCTGAGCAAGTACCTGCTTCTGTTTGTTGTGGTTGTCAACATCATAGACTGCGCGTTGGTACTTGGCGAGCTAATTCTTGACCTTCATCACGTAAAAGGTAAATCAATTTCCATGCTCAATTAGAATTTTGTTGCCATCGTCATGAAAATAAAATTTAAAAGTGGAATGTAGTGCAATATGTCACAAGTAATTTTAAATACATGGTCACACAATGATTGTAGTATTTTCACTTGTAAATTAATTAGGGGACAAATATTATTTTACAAAAGATAAATGAGAGTAATGCTAAGACATCAAAGTGATTTGTTTGTTTGTTCGTTCGTTTGTTTGTTTGTTTGTAAAATATGAATAAATAAATATGACAAAGTCTATGAGCATTGCACCGTATACCAATCTTCGGGAAAGCACACATGCAAGGAAATGTGACGAAGTCCTATGAGCATTGCAACATATACCAAAATTTGAAGCCAAATGTAATAGTAAAGAATAAATCTGTGATGAGTCACCAAACAAATAGAGTAAACCAAACAGTTACCACATTGGAACGCACGGTTAGCAAAAGGGGTCGACTAGGTCCTATATCAAAACAAATCATCTTTTTTTATAGCTGCTTTTTGGGGTAACACCACTTGCTCACCAGTGTCACTATGTCAGCTGATATACTTCCCTAATAAGGTTTTCGGCTACCAACAAGTAGGAGTCAGAGGAATTAGAAATGGCTATATTCCTTTGGCAACATACACCCAAAATCTAAGTGAAACAGTCAATTAGGTGTTCAGGTCGAGCTGAAATAACTTAAAGTATGAAATCGTGTTTGATTCTCGTGTCAAATAAGTATGTAAAAATGGTATTACATATGAATCGTATCTCCATACTTGCCATTGCTTAAATAACAAAGTAAACTCTGTTATTACAGAACAGAACATATAGTGTTATTACACTATTACATCCATTTTATTTCAATTTTAAGATACGTTATGGCCAAATAGTAATTAAACGCATGTATAATATAAAGAGACAGAGAACTGGGTGGAATGCAATTTTCGAATTTATATACTTTTCTCTACCTATATGCTTACTTGCTCATTGTCAATTGAAATGGGACTATATAATGACTGTTTTCATTACTGTCTTTCGGTACAATTTAAAGGAAGGGCTCTCAAATTAATTACTATGTATGCTAACACACTTCAATAGAAAAAAATGCCTAAGTACAGCAAAACAAAGGAAAAGAAACAAAGTACATACAAAGTGACATTATGAAAAAAGGACAGAATAAGGAAATAGTACAAAGAGTTACATGCCATTGCAACATTTATCAAAATTTTAAAAGGCACAGGACAAAAGTATTCATATGCAAGCCAAATGCAGTAATAAGAGCAAATCTGTGATAAGTCATTAAACAAATAGAGCAAACACAATAGTTACTCATTTGAACGGTCAGTAGGCAAAACATAATATTATATATATTCCAGTTTTATTTCTTGTCAAAATATTTTTTTTTCTTTTAGCGATATAATATAATGTATATTTATAGTCCCTCACAATATTTAACAAGGAAATATTACAATTTCTGTGAGCATTGCAACATGTACCAAAATCTGAGAACGCACAGAACAAATGTATTCACATGCAAGACAAATGTACTAGTAAGGGCATAGCTGTGATGAGTCATTAAGCAAAAATGCAAACCTAACAGTTACCGCCTTGGAAAGGTCAGTCGGCAGAAGGGACAGGCTAGGGTACTTAAATAGGTTTTACAGAGTTCTAACCTCGTACCTGAGGGGTTTCTCAAATGCAAGCAATGAAAAGAAAACATCTATTGGAATAAAAAAATCTCCAAGCGCTGACGTTTTCTTAGATAAGTTGTGACGTCTTAGTTAGGTAATCAATTAATGATGTCCACCTGGTATCTAGAAGAAAAGGAAGTCAAGAAATAAATGGTCAGAGAAGTGTAAATGGTTGTATCATCCTATTCATGTGTAGATGAAATTGAGGAACCAAAGTCCAATGTTACCAAAGGAAAATACACGTAACAATCCTCATAGGATAAATTAAATGGCATAGATTGAGAGGGAAATATGACGGAAAATCCCGAAAAGTGCCGATTTTGCATTGCAAATTTGTGTCTAGTCTAAGCAATAATGCAAAGGTCGTAACACTAATGAGAAAAATAAGAACATTGTTTGCGTTTTCCCCTGACTAAACAAGACAGAATTACGATAATTTATTTCTGTCTTCGAGACATATTGGGCATTCAACAAGGGAACATATTATACTAATATATATTTAACTATAGTATGAATTGATATTTGCATTTTTGCATACTTTTCCCTGATTGCTATTGGTGGGCTTGGTGACTTTTATGTCATATTGATCTTATTTTATAAATGTAGAAAAGTTGGGATTTTTCTGTTTAACATCAATTTTATAACAGAGAATCATCGGTACTAAGAAGACAAAATCACTACATTTTTACGAGCGACGAATACTAATCTTATGTAAAAAGAATAATACAATGTACTTGCGTTTTATGCAGAGAACTTAATTTTTAGCTTTAAAATCGCCATACATTTTATTTTAATATCTTCAGTTGGTACTTTATCCCCTGAAAGGTAATGTCAAAATACAAACAATTCACTCCAAAAATATAATTATAAAGCTTTTGTAATTATTTAAATGTCCAAGTACACACAAACATGTTTAAGCAGTGTTATTTTACTTTTATATAATTTATAATTAATTAACATCTAAAATAATACGCTATGCGGTAATGTTTAAATAATAATGTCAATAATGGTATCAATATCAATTCAAAAGGGAAACATGTTTTTAATTTAATTAATAGCACAATGGTAAATTTTAATCGGAAGAAGCAGAAAATGGCCAAATCAATAAAAGACAAAATAATATCAATCTTAAAATAACGATATATTCCTTTATTACACACTGCCTAACAGCAGTATTTTAATTTTTACTATAATTATAGTTTTTTTTAAGTTATAATATCATGACTTACATGTAAAAAGGAAATTTGAATATTGTCTTGAAGATGAAGGTAAACGATAACGCAGGTTTTAATGACCAGTACATTCACGTTTCAATATTGCATTTTTAACGAATAAACACATTTCTTTGTAACTCATCACTGGTATTTCAATATTTCACAGAAATTTTATATTTCTATGTGGAAAGATGATGCTAATTCGAGGTCGAATGACATTGCATCTTTTCCGATACCATGATTAGTATCTCAGTATCTTTGCTATGATCCGCAAATGTTGACATATTAAGATTTTAATTCAGTGTTGCATAACTTCCTATTCCAATAAGACGTTACCAAGGCAACGGTATCTTGTTTCATTGACGTATTTGCGTTCATTGGACGTAACATGCAATTGCGACGGAATTCAGAAGCAGTTTATTATATGACCGATTTTAATTCTAGCCCTGGAAGTAAGTCGGTCAAGCCTATTATGCATTCTTTGATACGCCTTTATTATATTTGAGGCATATTCCTGACACGTAATATGGATCCTTAATTGGCCGAGAAGGACAGATTCGAATGTGCGGCTAAAAGCATGGCAAATATCTCGGAGATATCAGAGGATAGTCATTGATGTTTAAGCTACTTAGACGCTGGATGTAAAGTTTTGAATCAGTTTTGTTGTCTTTCATACGCACACAAAATAAATGTAAAACTTAGATATATATATATATATATATCGCGGTGTAAAATAGTATAATATTTGTGTATATGTGAGATATATTTATTAAACAGCTATTTTCAGAAGAACCCACATAGTTACAATATGTTTCCATGATATATTTTACAGTAAAAGTCAATTTTCAAACCGTAATATCATTGTACTAATTCGACGGTGATGAAGTTTTATCACATAATAATAAAAACAGAAAATAAAACAAAATAGCTTTGCTAAAATTAAAACAATACACTGCATATACTGTTTTATTGTCATCTTCATTTCTGTTTTCCAGATATTCTTTCAGTTGCCAATGAGACCACTGTCAATTTTATTCTTGACCTTAAAGCGATGTATCCGGAACAATTTGCTCGAATCTCGTCGGCACAGATCGACTTGGCGTACCAGAAGGTCTTGGCGGCTAAGATGATTTGGACGAACATCGATGATGTGGACAACAAAACCAGCACAATGTCGAATTCGTTTGTAAACCGCAATAAGACAGCCCTTCCACCAGATAGTGTGTCTCCGTCCGTATTTTCCTCCGGCGATTATCAAATGCCGAGCCAAATTAATCTCAGTGAACTCGCCGGCAGGCGTGGAATGTCAGAAGCGTACGACGAGCCCCCTTATACAGAGCAAGATATCCAGCGGTCCTATAGATATTCACGGTCCCATGGAAAACCAGAAAACATCCTTGGACTAGTGGGCTTTGTCTTTCATAAATTTAGTCTAACTATCAGCATATTCCTTGTTCTTTGGGTAAGTAAAAACAGTTATTTTCGTCTTTTTTATAAATGTTTAACTAGGGCAAGCATGCACAAACTATTTCTAAGCCCAAGTCATGGTTTGATTTCAAGTCACCATTTTATTTACAGTAAATCTCTTGCTGTTGCTTTGTTACGGTCATTATAAAGTTGTCAAGTTACACGCCAAGCCGTCTCCCTAGTTTTAGATAGGTTTCTTTTTAAATCTTCGACAAATACGGACCCCACATCCTGTAGTACACGTTTCTTGAAGCAATTTCCCTTTTTTATATGTATCAGTAATTTCTATTGTGGGGAGGTATTTTATAGCTTTATATTAACAATTCTTTATTCTGACTTTTATTTTATTTTCTAATTTTTATCATTATTCTCAAGCACTAATTCTGTTCTCTTACAAAAAAAAAAACATTTTTATGTGCCTGATGTAGTCTGAATACTTTTAAAAATTGCAAAAGACAGAAAACTATTTTTTTCTACGCTAAGTACAAGCTGAATACCTACTCACAAGGTTACGAATGTTATTTCAATAACGTCCCCCTATAAATGACAAGAGGGGAAATTCTCTACAAACGATTTCAGTTGCTTTGTACTATCTGTAAGTGTAAATGGATTATTTGCTTTTATAACATTTTATGTTGTTTAAATAACCCTATTTTTTAATTTTTTTTTGGTTTCCGGCAAAATGTGTTCTCAGCTAATTAACCATCTGAATTTCTTCTTTAAGGTCAATTGTTATGAAGGATGAGGCGGAAAAAGGAAAATATTTATTTAATATTTATTTAAGTAATAAGCCAGTACAAGGCTTTACCTTTTCCTTGGTCTAAGTGATCGATATTCTTCTGATCTTTATGTTCTGATAGTCTATGTTCTTTAAAAAAAAAACACAAAATTATCTTCTCTAACGTTTTATCATAATACTAAGGACCAAAGATACATTTCAGCATATTCATATTTTGTTATGATTTACGACGTGAGTTTCTAATTTCGTCTTATTCATAACCATAAAGTGTATTCTCTAAATTCAAAACTTGAGATTATATGTGTTCTGTAATAATTTACATGGTGAATTTCTATACACATTTCAGCAATTGTGTGAGCGTGATTTCTAGTCTTCTCTCGTAATTTAAGTTTATTTCCCAGAAGAACATTATTTCATAATGCGATTTAGCAATGATGTAAATCTGTTGTTAGGAAGTGACATTAATTTTGTTAATTTAAAAATAATGAAAATGCAACTTTATAGTGATGGGTTACTTTTAAATGCCATGCATTCACATGTCACTGTCAATAAGTAAGAAAAAGTGCTTGAATGTATATTTTCGAGGCTTTAGTGTTTCTATTTATTTAGCTTTAATGGAAAGAGTTAAGCTGTTTATAATATTTGGGCAACATTTTTTTCCAATCACTGAACCCGTAAAAATGATTTCTAACTTAATAAATGATAAATAACCGGGGGGGGGGGGAGGGTCATGCTTAATCGTTCTGCTCAGACTTCCAGACAGACTAGTATGTTAGAAACAATCATACTTTGTAATAATGTGATTTTTTTTCTTTCAGGTTTTTCTGAAAATTATCTGCTTCGGCCGACATTTACTTGAACGTCGACTTGAGGTATGTAGATGATTAAGACTTGCAAAACCACTCAAATAATTCCAAATTGAAGTGGTCCACGAACAATTTTAGTCAAGGACGCATTTCAAGAATTCAGATGGTCAACTTTGAGGGAGAATTTGTTTGCTATATTTAACTTTCCTATCGTCGTATTCCCAGGCTCGACTATGCCGTTTTACTACAGTCGTCGACCGTGGGCTTTATTGGTAAATTTCTGTCGTCTTATCGAACTGAACAGAACAAGAATTGGCCAACCATAATACTGAATACAAAATTCATGCTCTTCTCTTCAGTATGGAGACTAGAAGTATAACAATGACGTCGCCATTTTGACAAGTCTGTCGAAACAATAAAAGAACGAGCCTTATCATTGGACTGAAATCTTCATTGGATTATGAAGCGACCAATGAAATCTCATTATCAGAAACGGCAAAAAAATGAACTAAATATCCCACGGGCGATGAATGGAGAGTAACGAAATGGTTCGGTCGTGGGTGTCCGACGATATCATTGATAACATCAATAAAATAATAGGCTTATCGATATGGCATTGTAACCAAGAGCTTACTGCGCCTACTCCTTTTATTCTGTGTTACACTGGACTTAGCGGTCGAGAAAGATAAGCTGAAAGAAAGCAAAGGAATTGTAAAAAAACTACTCTACGAAACTTCAGCATACTCTGGAACCCAGCGTTACCTTTTGCGCTACTATGACACATACATTATATTTTCACTTACAAGATTGAAACATTATACAGTACTCTAAACTATCTAGGCCAAATACGCGTCTGAATTTTTCCAGATTTGAATTCTACTTTCATTGTTTTTGATCTTAGATTAACGAATTTTGGTTTTCATGACTTTGGTCTGGTCCATATTAGAAATCCGGTCTGTTCTTGGCACTTATTGGACTGGCTTTAGTTGTTTTCAAAACCCTAAGAAGAGTTTTCTTTCTAATTTAAAACACTGAGGACTACAAATGTGTGGCAGTTGTCATCAACAGTTTTTAGTTTAAACACATACTATGTATGGCAAAGAGGTAATTATGTGCAATTTAGAAGCAATATATTGTCCAGTAGTATGCTGATCAGTGTAAAAAGGTTAATTGTGAATTAGCTACGTAAAATCTGGTCAACCACCCATTATAAAGGTAGAAGATGTAAGACATCTATAAAGTGAACCAAATGGATAATTGACTAAATTATCAGTAGTGCACAAACCTTTAACATCCTTACTTGCAATTTAAATTTTATTAAGATATAAATTA
Organism: Sinonovacula constricta; assembly: GCA_007844125.1. Taxonomy (NCBI): domain Eukaryota; kingdom Metazoa; phylum Mollusca; class Bivalvia; order Cardiida; family Solecurtidae; genus Sinonovacula; species Sinonovacula constricta. The sequence continues at coordinate 25,544,724 of CM017568.1, read as the reverse complement.
ATGCACAAGCAGTTCCTCTCGGACGATGACATTAATCCTCTTTATTGGAAATTCTCAATGCAACCTTTCGAGGTCGACACATCATTGTATGTGTTACTTCACAATTAACAACGATCTTTTCAATTTAAAAATAGCACATGTATGAGTATACATGCATTATGTGTTTTATCAATATCGTAGGGATTTCTTCCATAGCCTTAATTTTCGTAAACAGGTAGATCCGGCTACCTCATTTCGCAAATTTCTTGTTTATGATTGTTTCAAAACAAAGACAGCCTCTTCGTCTTCGTCTTGAACGGAATCATTCCCTTCAGGTATTTGTGTTCATTTTCCCAGTTTTTGTATAAAGTCTTAATTCCACACCTTGCAGGGTCGATTTCTATATCTTAGATATATCTTGTTCGCCTAGTGGGGATTCTAACTGGTATTATCCTTGCATCTTTCATCAATGACATGGTTTTCTGAAAGGATCCTTTTAGGAACTGGTATTCCCTGCATGCCAATGTGTGACATCGAGATTCGTGATTTATTTCGCGTTTCGTCGGTATTTGTTTCAGGTGTTTGACACTTGTATCATCCTCGTCTCGTTCATCATCGACATGATCTTCGTGAAGGGACTCTCCAGCTATTCGCTGCAAGAGTTCGTCTTCATCCTGGCATTTATGCTGCCGTGGCGAGTCATCAGGGTCACAAATAGTGAGTGCATGTCATATATTCTTATTCATGATCACAACAATGTTACTTGTGCAGTGTGGCGGTCGAAAAATCTCCCCGTGCATGTTACCTACGTTGTCATTTAATTCATGGACATTGAACTTTGGTTCCTCAATTCCATCTTCAGATGAACAGGATGTTACAACCATTTATTTATTACATTTAATTTATTATTTGGATGACGTGTAAAAAGTGCCTTGTTTACCATACATTTTGCAAGAGTTGTGATATTAATGTAAATTTTAATAGATACAGGTACTGCAAACAGATTACGGAGAGAGGAAGTAATTTATTTTGTCTTTATAAAAGTTATTGAACTAGTCTGTCGCCTAATGCTTACACATTTTATTGTCTAAGATATCAATGAGGAAATAAGACAAGGGGTCATAAGAACTTCAATATATATTAAAATTTAACAAGGCAGAAGACAACGTATTCACATGCAAGTCGACTAAAACAGTTAGTAGTAAACTTCGATGAGATATTACATAAAAAGAGCAAACCCAAAAGGTACCTCATTAGAACTACACGTCCTATGTATACACGCACACCTACACACACACACACACACACACGCGTGCACACCTACACACACACACCTACACACACACACACACACGCACCTACACACACACACCACACCACACACACACACACACACATACACACACACACACACACCACATACCACACACCACACCACACACACACACACACCTATTCATACACAGGTACGTATGTACGTACGTATTTATGTATGTATGTCTTCCTACATGTATGTACATACTTTATTAGAGACTAGGATTGCTTTGGAGGTCTGTCAGGTCTAAAATTGTATTTTGTGGAATATATGTTAGTATATGCAGGTGCTTCAGATATGCTTTAAAATACTTACATCGACTTTGACAATCTTATGTGAAGATTTTTATGCATTTTTGTTCTCTAATTTTATTTAAGATTCGGTTCTAAGTCTATGGGGATTTGCTTTGTCGAATGTTTACAGGTTTGGTAGTGGCCGTAAAGGACCACGAACACTTCCGGTTGAAGATGTTGTTTACACAGAAGAAGAAGATAGAGCATGACAACAAACAGTTAAGAGCAGATCGTGATAATTATAAGGTGCGTATGTGAATGAACCCATTAGTTAAAGATTCAACGTTTTTGACAAATTATATGTATCAAGTAGCTATTTCATAATTATTATTATTATTATTATTATTATTATTATTATTATTATTATTATTATTATTATTATTAAGATAGCGAAATAAGTCCAAAAACCTTAAAATAAAAGATTTTTTTTTTTATTAAAAATACACTCACAGTTCTTTGTACCGTTCCTAAAATATTTAGCGACAAAATCTCCACAATGCTATAATAATACTTTTCATATGTTTTAAACACATAAAAAATAAATGTATAACACAATTACAACTGTCATAAAATAAGTTTATATCATTGTGTTTTTTATCAGCAAAGATTAAAATACACATGTACACACGTCTTATTGACATATATTGCAGTAACATTGTCTTTTTTCTGTACTCTTCGTATTGACATATATTGCAGTAACATTGTCTTTTTTCTGTACTCTTCGTATTGATGTATTATGCAGTTACAATGTCCTTTTCTTGCACATGTTTTATTGACATATACTGTAGTCACCTTGTCTTTTAGTCTTTTTCCTGTGCACGTCTTATGATATTAAATGCAGTTATAATGTATTTTTCTTGTTCGCGTCTTATTGACATAGAATGCAGTCACATTGTCTTTTTTTCTGTACTCTTCGTATTGACATACATTTCAGTCCCATTGTCTTTTTGCTGTACTCTTCGTATTAACATACATTTAAGTCCCATTGTCTTTTTGCTGTACTCTTCGTATTGACATACATGTCAGTCTCATTGTTTTTTTCTGTACTGTTCTTATTAACATATATTTCAGTCTCATTGTCTTTTTGCTGTACTCTTTTTATTGATTATGTGATTGACATTATCTTTTTATCTACAGGAGCAAGTTGAATCTTTGCGGAAACTTTGTGTCCAGGAAGGGATCGACGATTGGAAGGTTTTCCAGAGTTTAGGTAATACCCAAGTGGAAGGGGTTTTTATATTCGGAAATAGCAATAGCAAGGGTCCAAGTAAGGCTCAGAGAATCAAAAACAATATTTTACGTCATCACCTCCATCATGTGACGTAATGACATCAGCTTTTGTAATTAACAAGTAAGGTCCAGAGAATAAGACACAACATTTGACGCCATTACCTGCAGCATATGACATAATAACATCAGCTGTTGTAATTAACAAGTAAGGTCCAGAGAATAAGAAAGAAACATTTGACGCCATTACCTGCAGCATATGACATATTAACATCAGCTGTTGTAATTAACAAGTAAGGCTCAGAGAATAAGAAACAACCTTTGACGCCATAACTCGCACCGTATGACGTAATGACATTGGGTGTTGTAATTATCAAGTAAGGCCCAGAGAATAAGAAATAACCTTTGACGTCATTACCTGCAGCATATGACGTAATGACGTCGGTTGTTGTAATTAACAACGCCATTTAACCGGAATTTACATTCTATTTACTTAAAACAATCAAAGAACTGAAAGCTATTGTATGTTGTTATACAGATAGTCATCAACTAAGAGAAAGTTGTAATGTCTATCAATGTCAAATAATTTAACAATAAACTAGTCACTGTGATCCATTGTTTATTTATAAACGAAACTCAACAATTTAATGTACATAAGTACTCATAAGTACAATAAGTTACAAATAATATTACGAAAATGCTTCACATGCTATTTTTTTATGAAGTTTGCTTTCTTGGCAAGTGAGACGTATGTTTTTCCTTTCACAATTTTTTGTGACAAAGTTTTTACTTCAGCATGAGGCAAATATTTCGTGTGTAATTTAGCTTGTGCTATTTATAACAATTAGATATCTTACTGACCTCCATTGTGTTTATGTCAAAGCGCTGAATTAATAATTTATATAAATTTGTGATTTTTTATACTAATCCGAGTAGAGTTTTCACCTAAAGAGGGTTGCTTTTTTATTTATATGTACATATAAAATGAAGCAAGAATGTAATAAGGATAACTGATAAATTCAGTAAATTTGAATTAATCATAGATTAATTTAAATGATTTATATTCCTAAGACATATAAATAATTGAGAAAAAGAATATATGACAAAGTCCTATTAGCATTGCAACATATACCAAAATTTGAAAAGGCACAGAACAAAGGTATTCTCATGCAAGCTAATTGTAAAAGAACAAATCTGGAATATGGACCGACTGGGGTGCATAAACCGGTTTCCACAGAGCTCTAACCACACACTTCCTGATGGGTTTCTCAAATGCAAGCAATGAAAAGAAAACCGATCTATTAGAATAAAAAATGTCCAAGCGCTGACGTGTTCTTTGATAAAATATGACGAAAGTTGTGACGTCATTGAAAAATAATGTCCGCGTTGTGTTTACAAGAGAGCGGGGGTATTATTTCGATTAGAAGAACTTCACAAAATTGTTTAAATAGGGGTAAACTTCTATTATTCTTACGCTGAACGTTGATGGTAGGCTTAATTATTTTTAATTGACTTACATCATTGATCAAGAATTTGGCCTCAAACCGGGGATTTTCAATTAAGCAATTTATCCTAAAATATTATCTGATTGTTATTATGCAATGCTTATATCGGGAATTGCTAGAAAATAATTTTCGAATACTTTAGAACACTTATGCAAAGCGATAATGCTAAACACATAATATGCAAACCGCTCTATGTATAATAATGCTAAACACATAATATGCAAACCGCTCTATGTATAATAATGCTAAACACATAATATGCAAACCGCTCTATGCATAATAATGCTGAACACATAGTATGCAAACCGCTCTATGCATAATTATGTTAAACACATAATATGCAAACCGCTCTATGCATAATGTAATATTGTTTTCAGATGCAAAGTATACAATGTCAGTTAAATGTTATAACAAATGATTACGCGCTCATAGCATCAAATAACAAACGTATACAGTAGTCTCCATGTAATAAATTGACGTTTTAAAACTTTGCTAAGAAGGAGTGAAATTTTATGATTTTAAATTATGTTAAAAATTATGCATTAAAACTGAATTTGCAAATGTTTGTACATATGTGGATCAGTGGGAAAATATTAATTTATTATAAGACTTTTGTACATAAACCGCAAACTGATGTTATGCAGTATTGTTTGGTACAAGTCCTTGATAGAGCTTGTTGGATTTATTAGACTTAGTTTATAATCAGTTAATATCCATATTTTGCCTTTGACTTTTCTTGTCCGATTTTAAGTAAAAAACAACAACAAAAACAATATGCAAATAAACAACATGCTAAAAGTATGGAAAAGTAATATCATTAGGTAAAGCATAGTAAATAATAGAAAAAAGTACCATCTGGTCATTATTGTTCTATTGGGCAATCTTAATTTACTAGTTTTTCGGGACTTGTTCTGTATTTGTTATATATAGATTCTATGCATTCGTTGTTTGGTCGAATTATAATGCAACGAAATTCTTTCATTAACACCCTTTAATATGCTGTGTCTAAATTGATGTTGTTATTGTACCTATATAACATTGTTGGGAAGTGCTCTGTCATAATTTGGAACCATTTGTGTCATTTTATGTGTAATTCATGTTGTTTGGTCTTCGAAAGATATGACGCTAGAAAATGTCACAAAAACACGAAATATGTGAATTCTATTAAGTGAAATTTACATTTTGTTAGCGTAGTAACCGGCGTGTATATAGTGAAAATATAGTTGGCAAATCATGGCTTTAGTATAAAAAATTTAATTTCATAATGACAAAATAAAAACGTTAAGGGATTAGCAAAAGAACAACACTAAAGCCTACGTTTCCCTTCTGTAACTCTTAAATAACGTTGGAACTTAACACCCGGTGACCGAAATCCGGTTTTTATTGTATATAAAACTTATGTTCGGAATGCTATTATTAACAACTGTTTGCATTGGACAGTTGGGAACTGTGAAGTCAAATGTTTATAAGTATTAATTTCTTTTACAAATTCAGATACGTTGATTTTGGACTATTTACCAAATAGGAGAAGTTTATAACAAACATGCTCTTTCGTGTGTTTTGACATAAGTCTTAGGATACTTTTTTAGCGTCCGTTATCATGTCGTTTTGTTTTCAATTTTATTTGCATCATATTTGATCCTTTTCTCCTTTTAATGTTGTGATCGTAAGTATCCTTTGGTGCGTGTGATCTGTCATGTCTATACACATGTATTTCTCTATTTTTAAATTAGTTTATCCGATAACGCTTTTGTGATTAATATCCAGCGGCCGCTTTGAAGTTAATAAATGAATTAACCTAGATCTAGTATTTTATTAAAGAGTGAAAATGATTCAGCAAATTTTGCAAAATATTAATTCTTTTATAGAAATTATGTTTTGATTATATTTAAGTGTATATTAATGAATCTAATAATTTTAAGTTTTACTACATTCTTTCATGTGCTGCAAAGCTTCAAGTCATGGTAAACTAAGGTCTTGTTCTTTTTTCTAACATGGCTAACAAAAACATTGTTTTTATTACCGACTAAAATGTTGTCTTAATGAGTATGTAATGTTAGCCCCATGAAAATTAGATAAGGTTTCTCTCTTTAGAAACTCGAGAGTAGCCATTTGAGTTTTATAAGATACCATCTGGCAAGAAATTAGACATATTTTTCTTTGAAAACTCTGGCTTTTTATGGCTTAATCATTAAATGTTCAAGGTATAAAATTATTAAAACATAACGTAACAAGGTTTAGCTTTTTTATTTAACGTAACCATGCTAACCATTCAAAAGCCTTAAAGATAATTGTTATTTATTCATTCAAAATGTATTTTAATGCTTGGGATAACTATAAACATTCTCTTTACCAGGTAAGTCCGTCCCTTAAAGGTGATATCCGACAGTTTGGACCAAAATATTTTCATTTAACATCTTTATAAACTATTGCTACCTGAACAGATCTCGCAAAATACTCTTAATTGATGTCCTAAAGCTGTCTTAAAAGTGTACATTATTTCCACAATCGTCATTAAAACTTGTATTTCCTATCTGAGCCACGCTGCGCAGTCAGCTCTTTTTAAACTATGAAAACCAAGTGAACACTTCATCCGCTGTGACGTCGATTTCTATTTTTAGAAGAAATATTAATATTTGTTATTTATAAATTTGAAAAGAATGAACATTAGAAGTGTTGATTAACGGTTTTACAGCCCTAAAATTGAGATAGTGTTGAAATTGTCAAAGCTTAGGCTAAAGTATACGTTTTTTTCTGCAAAAATTATGCGCAACCCCTCCAACCCCCCCCCCCCCCCCACACACACACACACACATTCTACCCCCCACTACCCCCCCCCCCCCCCCCCCCAACAGACAGATTTCAGATATTGTGACATATATAAGACAAAGGCAAACTGACGTATACCACCTTTTAATTGAGCATAGTTCTTACCTAAGAATTTTACATTCTGTTCTTTGATGCAAATTCAATGAAACTATGGGCTTTTTTGTCATTACATTAATTGCATTCTGATCATAGAGTTACCTATTTATTACATCGAAAAATGACGTACATTTTCCTTCAGTAATTAATGAATGTATAGTGTCATAGTTTTGTTAAAACAATAGTATGCAAAACCGTTTAGTTACACTAGCTGTATCTATAAGTATATTAATTGTTTTCAGATAAAATCCTGAGCATGCTTTTTTTCTGAAAATAAAAGTCTTTATTTTGCATTCATGTCCTCTTGTCATTTTCTGCCAAAAACTCAGACAATAAAAATCGTTTCTTCAAGTATTGAAAATTTGCTGGAAACATATTTTAGAAAGCAAAGAACCGACGTGTGAAAAGGCATGAATAATGCATGAATTATCCGCATTTTATGCATATATATGCATTAAATTTCTCCTACTAACTTTATCACGTATTTTGCATGACAAAATATAATCTCTTCCTATAACCAATGTGCTTGTTATTCTGACTAGTTCTTACGCTTCTGCATCGAATCAACATACCCCGCTGCATATGTATATATATGTCCTCGTGTATTCTAACCTTACCTGTCCCCGACTCAGAAAATGTTGTCTAGTCCCCCCACAACACCTTTCGTTTTAAAAACAGAACAGAAAATAAAAATGATAGTTAAAATTGATTGATATAAAAACAAGTTGAGTTTCATAGACATATTAAAAGAATTGCTCAGTCGCTGGTATTATTTTGTTGTGAGATTTTCTGATTCATGGGGTGAATTCGACACGTCTACAGTGCCTCTTTTTAAAATAATTTTAACCTTAACGAAATATTTTATTTCAAGCTGTTTCCATGACTGGGTCGATGTCTTAAAACCCTACAATTCCTTTATCGCGTGGGTTTGCGTCCAAATAGGAGGAAAAAACTTTCATGAAGGGAAGTCTTCAAACTTACCTGAGGTGCTACGGGGGCCATTCTTAGATTATGTTGCGCAATGTTTTATGCCAAAATTATCCTAACATCATCATCGTTACCAAAGACGTGATGGTGTGAACTTCATATCAAACAAAACAAAAAACATGTTCTCTTGCAGCCAAACAGCAAATACGTCCATGCGGAAAGGGAGCAATGGGATCTTTTGCCAGCCTCGCTTTCGGTGCTTTTGGCAATAAGTCGACGAGTTTTTGGTCAGTTTTGGGCACCCCCAAAATGCGTCGAGGAAAGTCAATGGAACTTGTTGAAAATAAAGTTAACCATCAGGAACCCATGTTTACGCAATCTAAACATCACACTAAGGGAAAGCTACTCGGGTTTCTTGGGTCGTCTGCTGATTTCATTAAAGGGAAAGTGAAGAACGGCCATAATTTGTCGTTGGAAAGTGACCCAAGCCTCCCAGCTACCTATCTTCGTCAGAACTGCCAGCCTAACGGGCATATCGGAAATAAACGGTTAGTGAGAGGCGAAACTATTGACACGCAATCCACGGACAGTCTTGATTGGACCACGGACAAGGCAGCGGAAATGGACGATCTTTCCCGACAAGAGACGGTGGACTCGAGTGTTTACGGAGACAGTTTTAACTCGCGTATGTCCGATTCGTTTTCTATGCAAAGAGCTCATAGTGACGACTGCTCACATCCTCTGAGTGATTACAGCGTAGATGACGGACCCCTTCCGGGAAGACCTCGGTCAGCTTCGGCTTCGGCGAAAACTACCGAGAGTCTCCGAGTTCCTCCCCAGCTCGTAATTCAGCGACCTCAATTGAAACGCGGATGCAAACATATTGTAAAGGATGATAGTAATGATTCTGTATGATATGCGTTTAAGAGTTTGTGTTTTTCAAATCACCATCTTGCAAATGTCATCATTGGTTTCAGGCACATTATGAGATGTTTTAATTTTAATTGAATCGATATTTTTCGTCTAGATAAAAATATGTGTAGGGAAACTAGACCCTACTTAGATTTTTGCCGTCATTCCCGAAAGTAAGATGATTTATCAACAGTTTTAAATTCTAAATGATAATGTCGTCTTTAGAGGGTTTCAACATATTCAAATGTTGGAATGAAATTTTAAATCGCTTTAACAACCGTTTCTGTTTATGAGGAGTCAAATAGGGCAGTTCATCAACAGAGCCGGCTGAAAATAATGGTATAAGACAGTAAACAAATTGTAACTATAACTTAATTGGTCATGGAAATTCGATGCCTTTATAACGCGTCTACATTTTTCTAATCAGGATCTCTTTGTACAAGTTAGAAGAATCAATTAAAAATACAAAGCTATCCTACTGAAAGATAAAAGTACGGATTACCTTCTGGGGTCAAGTTTACATTTGACCATGTAGTAAAGAACCAGTCTACTACATAATGCATGTACTTATATCACCGCTTCCGGTTACTTATAAGTGACGTCACCACATCTCCGCCATCTTGTTACTTGTATTTTGAGATCTTAAACATGTTTGACTTTATCAAGATACCCATTAGACATGCAAAGAAATGCATCGAAAAATTTGGTAATATGTCGTTTAAAATTTCATTAACCATGTAAAATCTGTATTTTAACAAACGGCTCTCGCCAAATATTTAAAAATTAAAAAAAAAAAAAACTTTCTTTTTAGAGGTGACAAAATATGGTTAGATAACACTAACAAGTGTCATTTAAATACGCAAATAAATAGTTTGTCAATAAATATTAAGTATTAAAGTTGCTTTAAAATAGTCACAATAGAAAAATAGCCTCATTTCAAGTTTTCATTGCTTACTCATTTTTGTTTTCATTGGAAATATCATAGCGTCATTATTCAATCATTTTAAACAGTTAATAAATATTCATTAAATGTGAGTAAATGGACTTTAAATATAAAAACGTTTACTTTATATACTGGGAAAGATGGAGTTTTATTCTGCTCTGCGTCCAACAAATGTATGCAAGTTTAAAATTTTATTTTGTAAATATGCCTGTACAGCCATATTGTTGATATGCCAATTGTTTAGTATAACATTAAATGCAACAAGTATAAAATGTAGTTTAAACTGTTTTAAAGGTAACACTATGTCAGTTCTGACTTGAATTTTATGGAACACCTGTTCAAAATGAACATATTAATAAAGCCACAAAATGTGTATCTGGTGTTTTATATTATATATTATTGTATATTATAACCATTGAAATGCATCTGCGTTGTAACAATGCATACATGTTTCAAAAGTCACTCGTTAAAAAAATCTCCTTACCGATCATGTAAGTGACTTTAAGTTTGCTGCGTATTTCTGATATTGTATATGAATGTTATATTATATATGCTACTAAGCGGAATGTATTGTTTTCAAGTTAGTACTGCGTGTGTTGAAATCACTCACTATATAAATGTACATGCAATTAGCCACGCGCGCCTCCAGGTATTTTATATACGTATATATACATATTATATTTTCTATATATTCAGCACATGTACGGCATGACATTCATCTTGTGTACTCTATACACGATATATAAAATCTTAAAAACAACTTATATACATATATATGAATGATAAAATAATAATAACAATAATAATAATAATAATAATAATAATAATAATAATAATAACAACAATAATAATATGAGCTTGTTTGCTATTAAATGCACGCAAGATAGGAATATTCTTAATTGTCATATATAGCCTGTAATCAAATAAGTGATGTTAATGAATACATAAATCAATACTCGAGTACATTTACAGAGTATTCTCTCATATTCATTATCAATTCATTAACGTGCACTATAAGCGCATTTTATACAGCTAACGTATAGTCTTTGACGACTTAAGAATATTAAACATACTTGGCTTCCTCAACATAAACAAAAAAAGCCGTAAAAGTGTAATCCCCAAAGATTAGGAATTGCCCTTAAATCCCATGACAAAGTAAATTTTAAGAGTATATGTTAAATCGAAGTCGGTTTGTCAAACTCTTTACTGGTGTGTATTTATTCTTTTTTAATCTTTCGGACAATCGGGAATTCGTAGCATAAGTTTGGAGCTGTTTTAAACTGTTGGCCAGGTCCTCTCGATTCTAAAAATCGTATTTAATTCGTAACATATTCGTACTGGCATTACAACGTATCCTTCCTGAATTGTCATATATTAGTAGGCATTCATAGGCATTCCAAATATATTCGAAATCTTTTATTGTAAACTGTACTGAATTTGTAACCATAGTAACGCGATGCCAGCCAATCATCGCGCAAAGTTGCACAATTTATATACTTTATCAATTCGTGTCATTCGTTTTCTTTGTGGATTGGGGGTATATCTTTTTTATTCAAAACGTCAACATAAAATATTGTTGGTATTTTGTTTAATGTACAAGCCAATTTTGTCCAATTGGATTTAACATACGGACTGTAAAAGTATAAATCCTTAAAAATGAAAACTTTCAAAATTGTACATACACGCAAGTATCTCTATCATAAAAAAACTTACTCGTTATATATCTAAATTAGTTTTAGGTGAACTAACTTATATTTAAATCAACTGAATTAGTTTTAAGTTAGCTGTACACTCTCCAATTAAATAAACACAAACGCAGAATATTATAATTGTAATCGCATGCGGTTTGTTTTGTTTCGGTGATTTTACTTTATCTCCCGGACAAAATTATTTAGTGAAAATGATGATAAATGAAGCATCAGAATATATAAGAAAGTAACATATTAGAAAAAGAAATATGGAAATTAACCATTTTAGACTACACGAGAATATATTCTGATAAAAACCCTTTGTCAATTAACCATATTGTAATATACATGTATAATGCTAGGATACAAACATTAATTTCAAATTAACCATATTAGAATAAACGAGACAAATAAAATAATTTTATACAACTCTTTAGGTCAATTTAACCATATTCAAATACATGGGGAAATGTTTGGATACCACATTTTAGGTTAATTTAATCAAATTCAAATACATGAGAAAATATTCGAATGAATCTCTTTCTCTAAAGAAAATAACTTTTTGGAGTAATACCTTATTGAAAATACCTATATGAGTTAACATTCTGATATAACACTTTATGTTAATTTAATGCTATTCAAAAATATGAAATAATGTTCGAAAACTCACTTTATGTCAAATAAACCATATTCGAACATACGGAAAAATGTTTAAATAGAACAGTTTAGTTAAATTAACCATATTTAAATATATAAGATAATGTTCGAATAAATCACTGTATGTAAAATTAACTTATTCGAATATACAAGATGATATTCGGATACAACATTTTAGCTCAATTTAATGATATTAGAAATATGAGATAATGTTCTAAAAATCACTTTATGTTGAACCATATAAAAATTATACGAGATTATATAAGGATACGCTTCGGGTCAAATAAATCATTAATGAGAATAAGTTCTAATAAATGCTTCACGTTTGAATAAAACACTTTTTGTCAAATAAACCATATTCGAATATACGAAATAGTTTTCGAATACAGCACTGTCAAAATAACCATATTGTAATATACGAGATAATTTTTGAATATATACCTGATATCGTGAAGGTATAAAACAGGTTGTCAAATAAACCATATTACATCATATAATAAATAATCAAACTAATCAATTCTTTACTTAATAATCTACCTAAGACAAATTAAGCACACATTTTATTAAATAAACAACATATTCTTTAATTTCCGAGACATCTTGGCTGGTCAACAAAGCGACCCGTGGTGTGCTGAAGGTTTTTTAAAGAACGCCATCCGTAATGCCGTCACCTACACCAAGCACGCCTAGAGATAGAACGTCAAAACTATGGACGATTTCTTTAAAAAAAGATCACTGCTATGGGTGCTGTGTTCAATATCGTCACTGTCATGGAATATGTTTTAAAGACTGTCACTGTCATTGATGATGTCTTAAAACATTCGCTGCAAAGGACGGTGTCTTAAAACCAGTCAGTGTCATAGACCATGTCTTAAAGACCGTCACTGCCATAGATTATGTCTTAAAGACTGTCAGTGCCATAGACCATGTCTCAAGGCCGTCACTGCCATAGACCATGACTTAAAGACCGCCAGTGCAACAGACCAAGTCTTAAGGCCGTCACTGCCATAGACCATGTCTTAAAGACCGTCACTGCCTTAGACCATGTCTTAAAGACTGTCACTGCCATAGACCATGTCTTAAAGACTGTCACTGCCATAGACCATGTCTTAAAGACTGTCAGTGCCATAGGCCATGTCTTAAGACCGTCACTGCCATAGACCATGACTTAAAGACCCCCTGTGCAACAGACCATGTCTTAAGGCCTTCACTGCCATAGACCATGTCTTAAAGACCGTCACTGCCATAGATCATGTCTTAAAGACTGTCACTGCCATAGACCATGTCTTAAAGACTGTCACTGCCATAGACCATGTCTTAAAGACCGCCAGTGACATAGACCATATCATAAGGCCAGTGTCATAGACCATGTCGTAAAGTATGTCAGTGCCATAGACCATGTCTTAAAGACTGTCAGTGCCATAGACCATGTCTTAAAGACTGTCAGTGCCATAGACCATGTCTTAAAGACCGTCACTGCTATAGGCCATGTTTAAGGCCGTCACAACCATAGGCCTTGTGTTAAGTCCGTCACTGCCATAGGCCATGTCTTAAGGCCGTCACTGCCATAGACCATGTCTTAAAGACCGTCAGTGTCATAAGACATGTCTTAAAGACTGTCAGTGCCGTAGACCATGTCTTAGAGACCGCCAGTGCCATAGACCATGTCTTAAAGACTATCAGTGCCATAGACCATGTCTTAAAGACCGTCAGTGTCATAGACCATGTCTTATGATCATCACTGTCATAGACCATGTCTTAAAGGCCGTCAGTGTCATAGACCATATGTTATGGTCATCACTGTCATAGACCATGTATTAACGACCGTCAGTGTCATAGACCATGTCTTAAAGACCGTCAGTGTCATTAGCCATGTCTTAAAGACTGTCAGTGCCATAGACCATGTCTTAAAGACTGTCAGTGCCATAGAACATGTCTTAAAAACCGTCAGTGTCATAAGCCATGTCTTAAAGAACGTCAGTGCCATAGATCATATCTTATGGTCATCACTGTCATAGACCATGTCTTAAGGACCGTCAGTGTCATAAGCCATGTCTTAAAGACTATCAGTGCCATAGATCATGTCTTAAAGACCATCAGTGTCATAAGCCATGTCATAAGGACTATCAGTGCCATAGACCATGTCTTAAAGACCGTCAGTGCCATAGACCATGTCTTAAAGACTGTCAGTGCCATAGACATGTCTTAAAGACCGTCAGTGTCATAAGCCATGTCTTAAAGATCGTCAGTGTCATAGACCATATCTTACGGTCATCACTGTCATAGATCATGTCTTAAAGACCGTCGGTGTCATAAGCCATGTCTTAAAGACTGTCAGTGCCATAGACCATGTCTTAAAGACCGTCAGTGTCATAAGCCATGTTTTCAAGACCGTCAGTGCCATAGACCATGTCTTAAAGACTGTCAGTGCCATAGATCATGTCTTAAAGACTGTCAGTGCCATAGACCATGTCTTAAAGGCCGTCACTGCCATAGGTCATGTCTTAAAGACCGTCAGTGCCATAGACCATGTCTTGAAAACTGTCAGTGCCATAGACTATGTCTTAAAGACTGTCACTGTCATAGACCATGTCTTAAAGACTGTCACTGCCATAGACCATGTCTTAAAGACTGACAGTGCCAAAGACCATGTCTTAAAGGCCGTCAGTGTCATAAACCATATGTTATGGTCATTACTGTCATAGACCATGTATTAAAGACCGTCCGTGTCATAGACCATGTCGTAAAGACCGTCAGTGTCAGAAGCCATGTCTTAAAGACTGTCAGTGCCATAGACCATGTCTTAAAGACCGTCAGTGCCATAGTCCATGTCTTTAAGACTGTCTGTGCCATAGACCATGTCTTAAAGGCCGTCAGTGTCATAGACCATATGTTATGGTCATCACTGTCATAGACCATGTATTAACGACCGTCAGTGTCAGAAGCCATGTCTTAAAGACTGTCACTGCCATAGACCATGTCTTAAAGACTGACAGTGCCAAAGACCATGTTTTAAAGGCCGTCAGTGTCATAAACCATATGTTATGGTCATTACTGTCATAGACCATGTATTAAAAACCGTCCGTGTCATAGACCATGTCGTAAAGACCGTCAGTGTCAGAAGCCATGTCTTAAAGACTGTCAGTGCCATAGACCATGTCTAAAAGACCGTCAGTGCCATAGTCCATGTCTTAAAGACTGTCTGTGCCATAGACCATGTCTTAAAGGCCGTCAGTGTCATAGACCATATGTTATGGTCATCACTGTCATAGACCATGTCGTAAGAACCGTCAGTGTCAGAAGCCATGTCTTAAAGACTGTCAGTGCCATAGACCATGTCTTTAAGACTGTCAGTGCCATAGTCCATGTCTTAAAGACTGTCAGTGCCATAGACATGTCTTAAAGACCGTCAGTGTCATAAGCCATGTCTTAAAGACTGTCAGTGCCATAGACCATGTCTTAAAGACCGTCAGTGTCATAAGCCATGTTTTCAAGACCGTCAGTGCCATAGACCATGTCTTAAAGACTGTCAGTGCCATAGTCCATGTCTTAAAGACTGTCAGTGCCATAGACCATGTCTTAAAGACCGTCAGTGCCATTGTCCATGTCTTAAAGACTGTCTGTACCATAGACCATGTCTTAAAGGCCGTCAGTGTCATAGACCATATGTTATGGTCATCACTGTCATAGACCATGTCGTAAGGACCGTCAGTGTCAGAAGCCATGTCGTAAAGACTGTCAGTGCCATAGACCATGTCTTTAAGACTGTCAGTGCCATAGTCCATGTCTTAAAGACTGTCAGTGCCATAGACATGTCTTAAAGACCGTCAGTGTCATAAGCCATGTCTTAAAGACCGTCAGTGTCATAAGCCATGTTTTCAAGACCGTCAGTGCCATAGACCATGTCTTAAAGACTGTCAGTGCCATAGATCATGTCTTAAAGACTGTCAGTGCCATAGACCATGTCTTAAAGGCCGTCACTGCCATAGGTCATGTCTTAAAGACCGTCAGTGCCATAGACCATGTCTTGAAAACTGTCAGTGCCATAGACTATGTCTTAAAGACTGTCACTGTCATAGACCATGTCTTAAAGACTGTCACTGCCATAGACCATGTCTTAAAGACTGACAGTGCCAAAGACCATGTCTTAAAGGCCGTCAGTGTCATAAACCATATGTTATGGTCATTACTGTCAAAGACCATGTATTAAAGACCGTCCGTGTCATAGACCATGTCGTAAAGACCGTCAGTGCCATAGTCTATGTCTTAAAGACTGTCTGTGCCACAGACCATGTCTTAAAGGCCGTCAGTGTCATAGACCATATGTTATGGTCATCACTGTCATAGACCATGTATTAACGACCGTCAGTGTCATAGACCATGTCGTAAGGACCGTCAGTGTCAGAAGCCATGTCTTAAAGACTGTCAGTGCCATAGACCATGTCTTTAAGACTGTCAGTGCCATAGTTCATGTCTTAAAGACTGTCAGTGCCATAGACATGTCTTAAAGACCGTCAGTGTCATAAGCCATGTCTTCAAGACTGTCAGTGCCATAGACATGTCTAAAAGACCGTCAGTGTCATAAGCCATGTCTTAAAGACCGCCACTGCCATAGACGATGTTTTAAAGACTGTCAGTGCCATAGACCATGTCTTAAAGACTGTCAATGCAATAGACCATGTCTTAAAGACCGCCAGTGCCATAGACATAGACCATGTCTTAAAGACTGCCAATGCCATAGACCATGTCTTAAAGGCCGTCAGTGTCATAGACCATATGTTATGGTCATCACTGTCATAGACCATGTTTTAAAGACCATCAGTGTCATAGACCATGTCGTAAAGACCGACAGTGCCATAGACCATATGTTATGGTCATCACTGTCAAAGACCATGTCTTAAAGACCGTCAGTGTCATAAACAATGTCTTAAAGACCGCCAGTGTCTTAGACCATGTCTTTAAGACCGCCAGTGCCAAAGACCATGTCTTAAAGACCACCAGTGTCACAGACCATGTCTTAAGGCCATCACTGTCATAGTCCATGTCTTAAAGACGTAACTTTCATGAACGGTATTTAAAAGACCGTCACTTCCATGGACGATGTTGAACACTCACTGCCATGGACTTCGCCTTAATATAATATGAGGACGAACAAGACAGCACCATGCTGTGAGATCGGTGTTAATGCAACTAATATGTGTATTATTAACGGGGAATATGGGGAAGATCACGTAAAACACTCAGTCATACTTGATGCACTTTGGCTTACTACACTCCCATTGCTCAGCAAGACCCTGGTCCCCACCTTTTTTCTAATACTGCTGCAGTCTGAGGCTGTGTCAATTCAACCCACCACCAATATCCTTCCCCAACCCATTTCTCTTAACTCTCAACATTTCTCTTAACCATAAAATAGCAAAATGTTTGTTTATTGTTAATTGGATTAATCGTCAAACCAACAATATTTCAGTTATCTGGAGACGGTGTCCACTTGAAACAGATATACTGCTTCACTGCCGTGAACACCTAACATGATACCACACCCAGTCACAGTATCCTGATACTGGGCCAGCCGTGGAACCACCCTTACATTTACTGGGTTGTTAGCAAGGTAGTCATACTCCTACTTTTTAAACAAATTTTGGTATGTCTCGGCCCGGGATTGAAGCCGGGACCTCACGTAACTGGAGCCGACGCTCTACCAATTGCGCTACCAGTAACCAAATGTTTGAATTAATATAACGAGGTAACCTTTTTGTTTGATATTTCTAGAACTGTTCATTAATTGGTCGTAAAAATCAATGGGACGCTGTCAATGTACTGCCACGGTCGACAAACATGGCTTGTTTACATTGCTGCTCTGATGTTTGTTCTCTGATCTGGATGCTGATATATTTACTTAAGGCTGCTTTATTGGAAAACGGTGACAGAGAACACAGAGTAAATAGGAGGGAGACGCTGCGTGATGAGGTAGAGATATTGCGTGAGCAAATATTTTGACTAAAGTCCGAAGATACAGAATGGAAGTTAGTGCTGCCTCCTTTGAAATTGGTATCCGACACTTTGAAATTTTCAACAAGAAAAAAATGCAACAATAGCAGCATTCCTATGTTTCGTTTTATATAGTTCTCGAATACCCCATTCAAATTTCATAAGATATACATGTACACTGTTGGTTTGAGGTGAAACCTCAGTTCCGTGTGTTTTATAAGCCTGTCTGTTAAAGATTTATCAAAAAGAAAATACCTATACATACTTTTCCTTCAATTCAAATATCACAGGTTATAGTTATCAATTGCATGGTAATTTTAATAATATATGTATGTGTGTGTGTGTGTGTTTGTGTGCTTGCGTGCGTGCATACGTGCTAATACGTGAATAGTTTGTGGCGTCTTCAGTATACGATGTTGGTTTTTTCATGTTTTTCTTAGTAAACATAATTTTAATTGTTTAAAACAGGCATAAGCAATTATTAGTTACGTTAAGTTGTGTTCAAAAAGCTTAATAAGCAAGCGGAAAGTACTGTCATCATTTGTCTTTAAAACCTGGCATGTCCTCATTTGAGGGTCCTTACATGTACGCGTGCGTGCGTGTGTGTGCGTGTGCGTGCGTGCGTGCGTGTCTGTGTCTGTGCAATCAAACTAAAGTTTGAAGACGTACTGAAAATTATTAGTTAGTATGGTGTAAATCGTGTCGCCGATCTTTTCTCCGAAAGTCCAACTCCACTCTAGAGTGCCATAAGAACTGGTGCTCATGGGTTCGATACCCGGGTGAAACATTCCAGACCGGGCAGTCAAAAACATTGTTTCTTGCATCCTTTTGATAGTCTCATTACGGGAACACATTATTTACATATAACTAGCCTTTGGTAAGTAGTATATTCGAGTCCGGGTCATGCCGAAAACTCTTGCGAAAAGTGCTCTTCCAGCAGACGTTAAGTGCGTTGGAGGTTTATTCCAGACATATTTCTGGGGTCTTCTTCCACCATAATAAGTAAGTCGTCGCCAATATGACCATCATTGTATAGTTGTGATGTAACAAAAATGAAATGTGCCTGTCAGAAAAAAATGCTAACACAAGGTCAATGACACACAAAAATACGTAATTCTTCTACACAAATATGTCTTTTAGGATCGTCTTTATTTTCTTCTTATACCAAAATCTTTTTTAGCGAAATGGTAGTTTACGACTTTCCGCATGAGACCGTGTCAGACGTACTGTTTCTTTACATACAACCATCAGCAACCGACCGTGCACTTTAAGATACGAACAATCACTGAGGCGTTTATCACTGCAATTACTTCCGATTGGTTTGCAGACTACTTTTGTTGACCTTGGTGGGCTTATCTGCCAATAGAAAATGCTATAAATTGGAGATCAATTAAGGCAGTAATTCATCTTTTTTTTCTGGAATGTTCCTCCCAAAATTCTCTGTTTTAGTTGTTATACCAATGAACAGTCACCAATGATAGTTTGTGCCTTAGTAATATTAATTTTATTACTTAATAAAGAAACTAATGTAAGAACTGCCATGTGTTAAGTTGAATTATTTATATTTAATGTTATATTAGGCCTGTTATCACTTTATGGTAAATAAATTATCATACATCTGCATTAAAAAGTAACATTGCACAAATGTTTTATAAATGTCTCCATTTGTCCAGTATTAAATTGTTCAGTTTTATAGGGGCAATATTTCTATTTGACTAAAGTCAAACGTTAGGAAGATTTCATTCCCTTCGTTACGACAGAAACGGCAATAATTTCACCACCAACTTCAAAACCTACGCATCAGTCGTTTTTGCAAAGATTAAATGTTCATCGTCGCCGCGTCGCACACACACACACACACACACACACACACTCACACACACACACACACACACACACACACACACACACTCACACACACACACACACACACACACACACTCACACACACACACACACACACACACACACACTCACACACACACACACACACACACACACACACACAGACACACTCACACACACACACACACACACACACACACTCACACACACACACACACACACTCACACACACACACACACACACACTCACACACACACACACACACACATATATATTATTTTTTATTTTTTTGGGGGGTGGGTTATTTTGTTTTGTGGCTGTATTTGCGATAACAAAGATAATCTCATGCAATTTGGTGCAAAACAAAGCCGAAACATTGCAGAATTATGAAAATGTAAAATAACCTCACTCCTATGCGCAATAATGGACTGATCATTTTAGTCCGGAACTGATCATTTTATTGAAAATGTGCGGGTTTACTATGCAAAAATTAGGGCGCATGTTTCCAGGGGAGGATAACCGTCTTCGCGACTCAAAACTTTTCTTCACTGAGGCCCTGTTATTAGATAATTGTCTTTCTCACAACATATAGTTTTGGAGTTACCAAAGAAACGGTTTGCTGTTAAATTGCTTCCAAAGTATGTGACATTTACTATAGAATAAAGAACAAATTCATTTAGTGTTGTGTAACCTTAAGGAGGGCGCCATGTTGCTTTATCAACAAGTAAAGTGCGGCGCATTCATGCAATGAATGTCGGTTAGGATTCAACATAGTTAAATACAAAAATTAAATTATATTGTTTAAAGTGTTGCTACATCATTACCTGATACTTAAAAATGTTATTTTTCCATGTGTATGTATGATTTTTTTAAAATTTAAATTGCATTCGTAACGACGATGTATTATGTACAGGTCCAGGTTTCTTACTGTTTATAATTTTAAGACATAAATATTTGACGTCATTGTAAATCTTTTATCCTAACACTATCAATATTTTACCTCTATAAACAAAGAAGCATTCTGCCTTGATAAAATAAACGATAAAGTACAAAATAGAATAGCTGTTCCCTTTAACTGCACTACCCATTTTCGTATTGTTGACCAAGCAGACATATTACAAGACAGCCAAGGGAAACAACCTAACAACCTTGTAGCTCGTATTGTAGTTCGTATTTGTGTCCCTTTTAAGTTTTGCGAGAGAGATAGAGAGGGAAAGAGAGAGAGAGACAGACAGACAGAGACGGACAGACAGACAGACAGACAGACAGACAGACAGACAGGGGGAACGTAGGTAGGGTGGGAAGGAGAGAGAGAATAGCTAGCTAGCTAGCTAGCTAGACAGACAGACAGACAGACAGACAGACAGGAAGGCAGGAAGGCAGGAAAGCAGGAAGGAAGGCAGGAAGGCAGGAAGGCAGGCAGACAGGCAGGCAGACGGACAGACAGACAGACAGACAAACAGACAGAAAGAAAGAAAGACAGACAGACAGAAAGGCAGACAGACAGACAGGCAGGCAGGCAGGCAGGCAGGAAGGAAGGAAGGAAGGAAGGAAGGAAGGAAGGAAGGAAGGAAGGAAGGAAGGAAGGAAGGAAGGAAGGAAGGAAGGAAGGAAAGCGGGCGGGCGGGCGTGCGGGCGGACGGACGGACAAACGGGCGGGCAGGCGCAACGGCGGACGGACGGACGGACGGACGGACGGACGGACGGACGGACGGACGGACAGGCAGGCAGACAGACAGACAGACAGACAGACAGACAGACAGACAGACAGACAGACAGACAGACAGACAGACAGACAGACAGACAGACAGACAGATAGATAGATAGATAGATAGATAGATAGATAGATAGATAGATAGATAGATAGATAGATAGATAGATAGATAGATAGATAGATAGATAGATAGATAGATAGATAGATAGATAGATAGATAGATAGATAGATTATAAACCAAAGAATACTTTTCCTCTACTGTCTAATTATTAAGATGTCTATATAATTGTATAAGTTGATTATTCTCATTCATTTAAACCTAACTACGTTAGCTATAAATAATAAAAGCTAGTACATTGCTTAGATATTACTTGATACTAATTATTTATTTATGTAAGATCTACAATTTCTGTACATATCTGATCATATGACATCTATTTTGTTTTTCATACACTCAAATGATTGTATGTAATAGTGTTTCAGTTACCCGTACACGTTCATTTGCTAATATATTACATGTACATCTTGTAAAGGAGGAAAGATCAGAGTCGTTGTAGTGTTTACAGTCTTGCTGACAAATGGTCCAAAAAGCCCATGTGCATTAAGAGTGATGAATTGTTTTTAATATTTTTCCTGATAACTTTATTACGTTTTTTTTGTATGGTAAACAAATGTGTTTTACTACCCTCAAGGTCGTTATCTTGCAGCATGGTATTAACATGCGTTGAGCGGTTAGAGTTGCCTTAGCCCCGCACCGCGTTGGTTGAAGTCTCGGTTTTAAGGCCGTCGCTTCCATAGACCAGGTCTTAAAGACCGTCACTGCCACAGACCATGTCTTAAAGCCGTCGTAGCCATAAAACAGGCCTTAACAACCGTCACTGCGATAGCCCATGTCTTAAGGCCGTCACTGCCATAGACCATCTTTTAAGGTCGTCACTGCCATAGACCATGTCTTAAGGTCGTCACTGCCATAGACCATGTCTGAAGACCCTCACTGCCATAGACCAGGTCTTAACTGCCGTCACTGCCATAGGCCATGTCTTAAGGCCGTCACAGCCACAGATCTCGTAAAATGTTGTTTATTGGTGTCCTGCACCTGTCGGAAAAGTGAACCATAACGCCACAATCGTCATTACAGACATGTATTTCCTATCTGAGCCACGCTGCACAGTTAGCTATTTTTAAGCCAAGAAACCATGTGACCGCAAATGTTTTAGTCCATCACGTCATCCGCTGCGACGTCAATGTCTATTTTTAGCAGGAATTCCATTCGTTCTTTTTTACAGATATTGTTACATATATAAAATGTAGGCAAACTTTCGGATACCACCTAAAATGCCCTACATACATGTTAAAAGTACTGCGAAACACCCCATGGTTCATATCTTTTACGAGCCTAGTTGCACTGTTACCAACATTAAACTAAGAAAGCCACGTGACTACCTACTTTGCAGGTAACGTTACATGATCATCCGGGTAATCAGGTCTGACGTCGGTATCTATTTTGGGCTGAAATCCACATTTGGGTGAAATCCACATTTGAAAATAAGGGACATTTAAAGCGATATTTGTTCACGATTCACCTAACAATTATGGTAATTTTACAAACACTTTTTTCTTAAAACTAAACACCTTAACTAAACTACATGTATAAGTTTATGCAGAAGTTATTCACAAATTCCACAGAACATAGGTGAGATGTTTTTGCTATTGGCAAACTGTCGGATACCCTAATTCTTTAACTTTATTCGTTATTCTCGACTGTTCATTTTAGAAGTCGCCCTACATTTGTAGCAAATCAGAAGCTATGAAAATTCAAATTTTTCAGCGATTTATTTCAATAGAACACCTTCCTATTTTCTATTTTACAATGAACAAAATAGATCGATCTATTTCACTAAATGGTTTTATTTTAAACTGCGCATGTGCAACAAACAAACCATGCATTCTTGCAAGAGTCCTCCCCTTGTGACGACAAGTTTAACACGTCAAGACGATTGCCATTTTGATGCGCAGATTTATGGGGCGGATTACATGTTATTTTAGTAGAACAGGTAGAAGTGAGGCGGGGACTTCTAAGTCGGATAGAATCTATTAAGACGTTTCCACAGAAAATAGAAACGTCTTAATAGACTCTATCCTATACGTATTAGATACTTTTAGACAAGGAAAACATCTCGTATTTCTTTCAGGGAGTAAACCCCTCCCGGACCTCCATCCACCACATCACTGTTACATCATTTTTCATACCCGGATGAAAACATTGCCCTTGAATTTTCCGTACCAGCATAAAACCACTCCTTGAAGTTTTGGTTTAAACAACCTAAATAATCCCCCATCCCCATCCCCAACCCCAAAAATGTGTATTGCTTTTCAAGCGAAGTTTTAAGCAAATAAATAGTTTAAACAGTGTCTAAAAATCATGGGAAGATTTTATGTACGGGTAGGAATAGTGACTTGAGGGTTTTCATCCGGGTAGGAAACATTATCCTAAAACCGGACCCTTATATTTGCTTGAACGTTAGCAAGGCAGCTATAACCACTACATTTTAAACGACCTTGGTATGTTGCGGACTATTAGCATGCTATTTCAAGGCTCTATATATGAAATTTCCGCTTCGGATTTAAAAAGAGAAATTTTGAATTATTATTTTGCTTCCTCACTTACTAAAACGCCTAAATAATTTGTATGTATTCTTCTAAATGCAATAACATATCCAGTAAAAACCGATGTTTGCACAAACATCATAATTCTTATACTACTATAATCTACTTATAAGATTGACATTCAGAGGTGCCTAGACATATTTCTAGAGATTCAGAAGCATTTAGTGCATTTCCTTATTTTGATCCCCACTATTTGACGAAGTCGTATAAATACGTGTTTATCAGTTTAAGGGTTTATCACCACAAAGTCGATGAAGTGTTTCGGCTCGGGCGATATACAGTTAATGAGATATATCTGAATATTTACGAGGTCTTACTCGTAAATTAGAATATTAAAAGTGTAATCCGACAGTTTGCCTACATGAAATACATATAACAATATCGAACCACTACCTCGAGGATATTGGGCATATTTTTGGTACAAATCCATACTTTAGTCTTAATAAATACGATTTTGAACGTTAATTGAATTGTACAGAACAAATCGCAAAAGAATCATTCTGAACGTGTATTCTTTCTAGCTGTATAAAAAGATCGGTAGTCGTCTCAGCTAAAAGTAGATATCGACGTCAGAGCTGATTATCAGGATGAATATATAACGTGTTATCAAAAGTAAGTGGTCACGTGGTTTTAAAAATAGCTATCTCTGCAGCGTGGCTCGGATAGGAAATACCTGTATGCAATGGACGCATGGGGATTTATGTGTGACTGATCACACAGATCTAAGACGTCAATAAGCAGCATTTTGCAGGACCTTTTTAGGTAACAATGACTTATTTGGTTATTTCAGAAATGAAATTTTGATCTAAACTGCCGGATACCAACTTTAAAATGAATCTTTAATTGAATTCTAATCTGAATTTTAATTGGATTCAAGAAACTAATCTTAATGATTTTTAAAAGGATGGGATGAGATTTGCCGGCATTTTTGCTGATACCGTGCAGCGACATTTCTATCATTATAGCACAGGGACACTTATGAGGTGCTTAGGGACTGAACCCGGCCGGTCCATTATACTGACAGCGACGAGACAGGCGTAATGCTGAGTAGGAGGGAAGCCATTACTACCAACTTTAACTCCTGATCCGCAAGCCGACGCTCTACCACTAGAGCTATTGCGGCCGTTTTGTTGTTGTTGTTTGTTTTTGTTTTGTTTTTGCTTTGTTTTTTAAGTCAATATTAATGGTCTGAGATCTCTATTTTATGTCTACAATACATAAATAATGAAATAAATTTTGTTGTTAAATTTGACTTTTATTGAACAGCTTTTATTAGCTTGTCGACAAGAGTTATAAACACATAACATAAAGTCCATGAAACAGCTGCAGTCTACAGACAGAATTTCAAATAAAGTATATTACAGCAATAACACAAAATATCAATAAATAACTTTGGTAAAATACAATCAAACAAGAACAATTCCAATTTACCTTATTAAAACCAAAAAAAGCACACAATAAATATTAAAGATGGTACCCGACAGTTTGGACCAAAATATTTTTTTCTCAAATAATCAAATAAGTCATTGTTACCTGAAAAGATCTTGAGATTAAGACTGAATTCCCAAAAGCAATGGAAAGGTGTTGTTAAAGTGTTGTTACACGTATTTGATATAGGCAAACTGAATGATAGCACCTGTAAAGCACTTTTGTTTGATTAACCTTATAATGTATCTATTAAACATCCTGATCTCTAGAACATGTAACAGTTGTATATCTAATGAATTGTGCAATGCAAATTGATAAAAAAGAATTAAGAAATAACCCTTTACACTTAAGTTATCGTTATCAAGAACCTATTTGTCGCGTATTCTTCCGTATGAGAACAGAAAGTCGCATTTTGTACATGTCGCTGCACTTGATACAACTTGAGTAATGATTGTTTCGGGGATGACTTCCGAGGAAGTACCGATTGAGACAGGACCTATTCTACAAGAACTCGTTTTCTTGTGATTGTTGTCAAGAGTAGCATTGACAAAGCATATCTTATTAAATATAACAAAATCCTACACCTTTCAGGGGAAATTGTTGCATTTTTCTGCACTTAGACGTTTAAGTAAAAACCCGTTACTTGAATTGTGCAGACGGTACAAATATTAGATAACATTACTTCAATTGTTCGACGGTACGAATCAGGAAATATATCGCCTAAATCTATTTTATTTCCAAATCTCTAAATAATCGTCATGGAATTTCTGCTAAAAATAGTCAGCGCGGATAACCCGGATGATACGTGATTACAAAATAAAGTTGTCACGTGCATCTGTTGTTTTGTTGTTTTTTTTAGGTTTAAAATTAGGCAGCGAGACAGTGTGACTCTAGACAGGAAATACACTGTACATGTCTGTAATGACTTGTGGAGTGGTATGCATAACTTTTCACATACATGCAAGACATGAATAAATAGCATTTCGATGGATCTTTTCAGGGCGGGGTCTTTTCAGGCAACAATGATGTTCTTTGAAAATAAAATAAATGGCCAAACTGTCGGATATCAACTTTGTGTATTACATTGACAAAGCAACAAAAGGGTGAGGTACTAAGTTGATAACGTAATTGGATACTTATTTTTTTTTCGGGGGGGGGGGGGGGGGGGGGGGGGGTAGTTTGTTGTATTGTTGTTGTTGTTGTTTTGTTGTTGTTGTTTGTTTGTTGTTGTTTTTTCTTTTCTTTTTTTTTTCTTTTTTTTTTTGGGGGGGGGGGGGGTATTTTGTTGTATTGATTGCAGAATACATCGCCATAAAACCACTGTAAATCCATAAAATAACCTCATCTTTTATTCGATGATTATTGTATTCGGTTGACTGTCTTTAAAAAGGTTAAAAATAGATAAACTTGTATTCATGAACCAAGTGAGAAAGTATCTACCGACTTTGCTTACCTTTAAAGTTTAAAAACACATTAAAGATATTTTAAGAATACAACTTCGGGCGTCATTTTATATCTAACGCCGTTCTCTTTTTCCCTCTTTAAAATTAACAGAAGTAACTAAGTTTAAGATAGAAAAAAAATAACTAAGATTTTTTATAAATTCGAGCCCAGAAGTGACATTACTTGGTCAGAAAAACTGATGACTTCCAATCCACAACTACATGAACAAGGTTTCACTTGTGCCTCGGCAAATGACACGACAATAAAAATGCAAATTTAATTCAGACAAAAAAACACATAAAATGTCAAGCGATATGAATAAAAGATGAACATTTAACATCCGATAAAAGCTTGAATTATGCACATAATTTGGCAAAATATATACTAGGGCTTGGCAAATTTAAACGGAACACTTAAACGGAGGCAGGCGCGTATCTTGGTCGTTTTTGTATTTGTTGGGTTTTTTTAGGTTACGCACAATTACAAGACAAATAACCTTTGCAGTAATACTTTTGAATATATTTGGTTCTTTTCTAATGAATAGCATGTAAAATGCGAACATGCAAGGAAGTTTAAGTATTTTAAACCTTTTCAAATAAATTGGTGTGATTATAAGATTGTATAACATAGAAACTACGGAAATAAAATATGTCATTCCTAACCCGGGTTAAGCATCGCCTTTCTTAGTGTTTTTTGGTAATTTAAGATTTCTGATTTTTCGAACGGAGGTTACGCTCGTGCGTAATGGCAGAAACGCGCCTGAACGGAGGCCTTAGACGGAACATTTAAATGTGGTATATAACAGTTTGGACAAAAAAAAATTCTCGAAATAACAAATAAGTCACTGTTACTGGAAAAGGCTATGCAAAATGCTATTAATGCCATAGATCCGTGAGAACAGTGAAGAGGGATAAGCCGGCATTTTTGCCGATACTGCGTAGCGACATTTCTATCATTACAGCACAGGGGCACTTATGAGGTGCCCAGGGACTGAACCCGGCCGGTACATTATATTGACACCAACGAGTCAGACGTAATGCTGTCCCGTAGCCCCGAGCGTTAGGAGGGAAGCCACTACTACCAACTTTAAAGTCTTTGGTATGACCCGGCCGGGGTTCGAACCCACGACCTCCAGATCCGCAAGCCGACGAGAACAGTGAAGAATGGATCTCACTCGTCATTTCAAACAGGTATATCCTATCTGAGCCACGCTGCAGGTATAGCTAGTTTTACACTGAAAACCATTTGATCACTTACTTGAGCTCGCGTCATATCTTCATCCAACTAATCCACTCTGGCGCCTTTATCTATTTTTAACAAAAATCAATATTGTTCTTTATAAATTTTGAAGGCATTTACCTTTAAAATGGACGGAAAGAGGCATTTTTTGTTTGATTATAAAAATGACATTTCCTGTTATGATAATGAACGAGGCATTTCCTGCTTGATTGTAAAAGTTTCCTTTCCTTGTAAGTGATGCAGCTTGTACAATTTTAAATATCACTTATTTAAAACTTATGTAAACGTAGCGATGGTTTTCGCTACCGCGGTGTAAACATACTTATTGCAGATGTAAGATTTAATCAAGTAACATTGGTTATTACAAGTTTTACTGACAGGAATAGAAAACGCATTTATAAATATTCATTCGCTACCCGAGGTGTAAACATAGTTATTGCAGATGTAAGATTTAATCAAGTAACATTGGTTATTACAAGTTTTACTGACAGGAATAGAAAACGCATTTATAAATCTTCATTCTTAAAATAATTCATAACATAATTAAGTTCTGGTATTGTTTCCTTTTGTTCATTGCTAATATAAAAACAATAAGAAATATTATGAAAAGAGAATGACTCATATGCACGGATGAACTAAGTCAGTTATAAAACAATGTTATACAGTCAAACGCCAATCGCTTGAACACCAGGTCGGTAGAATTAACGGATCGGTCGAACAGAGCTGCTGGTTTTGAATTTATCCTTCCTTGTTCGATATAAATTAATACAGGGTCGCTCGCACAACCTGTAATTCGAACAGTCGAACAAGTCCCTACAGCCAATTTGCTGACATTTTCACACCTTATCGTTCGAATAGCAATCTCCGCTCATTTACAATTTACTTCTGATTGATTGTCGTTACTGTCAAACTACCGCTGGTCGGGTTTGGTATTCAAACGACCGGGGTTTGACTTTAGTACAAAAGTAACATTTCGAGTTCATAACTGTATGGCTTCAGCTGAAACACTTTAGGAAAACCGATTTAATATTTGCTCATGAATGTAATTAAACATATGTGTATGTGTATGCGATATTTTGTCGATTAAATGACGATTTAAACCTCAATGTGCCTTACACTGAGACTTGGATATAATGCTATCAATAAAGTCTTGCAATCATCATCATCATAATTGTTCACATCATCATCAGCAGCTGCTGCAGCACTGTAAAATGGTACTTAAAATTACAGTAGATCTATATTGTTATATTAGCAGGATCTTTTTAATGCTGAATAAGGGTGTCCTTGTTTTACACCCATATTAAAGTAAACATGAAAAAATCGGATACCTTATATTTTGGGCAATATTCTTAAAAAAAATAAATTTCGGTAAAATTGCGTTTTTTACGAACAAAAGAGCTCATAGACGTATTTTGAAGATATAGAAATACAAATGCGATAAACATCTGAGCCGATAAACATATGAGCCAAGTAAAATTCCACACATTCTATTTATCGAGGAAAAAATGGCATTAACACCGCGCTACGTAGTTCGACCCATTCTCTCACCAGAGGGCATGCTACACAAGTTTCGCTTACACCTTTGTCAACGCCCGGTTTACAAGATTCTTGTACAAAATATAAATAATGAATAAAATGCTCGTGAGATTATTTTGAACTCTGTATATTTTACTTAAAATGAAAATGGGTATTTTTATTTTTGTTAGAACAATGTTTAAGACATATTTTAACCCAAATTTTCGGGGAACTATTTTGCGACATGTGACCATAGAATATCACGTGTATGAGAACTACTTTTCCCGGCGTTGACAGAGGTGTAAGCAAAACATGTGTAGCACGCCCTCTGGGGAGAGAATGAGTTCGACCTCTAGCGTTTAAATCAATCGGAACACCTCGGATAATCACGAATCACGATGAGTGTCCCGAAGACAGAATTACCCGAGGAGTTCCGATTGGCGTTTAAATACAACTGGTTCTCGGCTTTTAATTATGGTAACTTTTATAATGAAGACGAGATTATTGTAACACGACCATTATTTTTTAGAAAGACATACTTCTATTTTTAGTGCTATGCTGCAGTTGATACTCGTTGGGATAAATTATTATGGAATTAAAAATACATAAAACCACACATTAGCCACATTTAGACATAAATAAAAAAGCAAAACATCACATTTTATCTTTTAAAATCGTTCAGATGTATGACAATAAAAAATTATGAAAAAATGAGAAAAATATAATAAAGTTCATAACGTTTAACTTTGATATTTAACATGTCATGTGCTGATCCTAATAATCACTGTCCTGATGATCATTGTAAAATATAAAATCGCACTATCTTTAATGCACTTTAATATAAAAATGCAAAAGAATTTGGCATTTTAATAATATATTATTTAAGACATTAATAAATAAGTTAAAATGGTCGCTATTTACATGAGTACACAAGTGAGTATTTTCCACACAAAAATCTGGTCATGTTACCAATAGGCAATACCTTTCAAATAGAACTTACATCGAGTTATCTGTACAAACAAAATATAAAATAAACAAAACTATATGAAGTATTTTAAGCTTTATGATAAAAAAATGGAATTTATTATTTAAAAAATGCCACGCTGACACTTTAACAGTTCATATTCATTTAATACAAAGTCTAGTATATATTTCGTAATGTTTAGTGTGGAAATATATCATTGCATTTCAAAACATAGAAGGATCAAACGTACTCACATTATGTTCAAATCTATATCATTCCATGCAAATTACTTTCTCTCACATATGAACTGCTTAGTCTTGCATACGAATATTTGAAAGCCAACTAAATCTAATGGGATTTCAAGAAATGTAACAAGCGAATGGTTAATACAAAGTATGCAAGTTGCAAAAGACACACGGTGCGACTCTCTACATGTTTTCAGTTTCGACAGAAAATACTTCGATAAAACTCTTTTAACTCTTCCCTGAATCGTCTATGAAAGTATCCATAGATTGCAGAATTGCAGACATTGTTTATAAACACAAGCCACAAAGAGGTGTAGTATAACGATCGCACAGACCGACTCATGTTCTCGTGTATATCCGGCACGAGTGTCACTGTGAGAATCAACAATTCGTGAAAAACATATCCACACAAAAAGACAACAGTGATAATAATGAACATGAATGTAGACTTCTTCTGGTGGAAGAAAGCTCGAACGCTGGATTCTGAACGGTACTTCCTTCCATCACGATTTGTATCATCCGTCAACACGGAATCAAACGAATTCCGTTCGCGATTCTTGTTTGGCTGTTCAAGCACTTGAACAAGACTGGCATCGCCGTTCTGATTGGATACTTTGGTTTGGGACGTATTGTTGACGTCATACGGTGCGCGGGTAAGTGATGTAGGTAAGGGTTTTTCATTTTCTTCGAGATTTCTTTGTAAAGCATTGTTAAATGACGTATCTTCTTCAACTATTTCGCGTGTATCCTCTTCGCTGATGGTGTTTATTCTCCTTAATGGATATACGTCAGCTTTTAATCCACTCGATTCGTTCTCTTTTAGTTTGGAGTCTGGTGAATCAACATATTGCTTTTCCGATTTCGTAAAAATCGTATCGTCATGTGAACATGTCGTATCAAAAAGAGAATCATTCAGTGTATCAACAGACTGGGCGAATCCTTTCCGCATGTTTGACTTATGCGGTTTATGAATAATAAATTTTTCTAAGTACTTTTCATGTTTGGAAATTGATCGGTGAATACAGATGTACAAAACAACCAGAATTATGAACAAAATCATGGACACGCCAAGCAAAACGTAGTTGTAAATTCTGACATAGGAGCTGCTTCGAAATTTACTACTAAACGCGCACTCCTTGCCAATAACATTTGTATACTTAATTAGTACATCATTGACGTCGTAGAAAATAAGAGATGGCCACGTTAGAAGAATTGCAAGTCCCACAGAAAGTAGACAAGATATAGTTACAAGCGTCTTTGACATCTGTCGTCCCATTGGTCGGCAAATGTGTCTGTACCTATCAACGGCGATCATTACCAAGATAAACCCTGATGCTGTTGTAGAGAAATAAGATACCATTGCAAGCACCTTGCAGGCAGTGGCGTCTGTAAATTTATACGGCAAGATGGAAGTAGCGACGATAAATGGCATCGCCAGCATTGACGTGATAAGGTCTAAAATAGCCAAAGCGATGATGAAGTTTCTATTGTTTGATCTTTCCATTCTCAAACCATATATGAGGATGATGTGGATGTTGCTGATGACACCGATTACGCTGAGGATGCTCACGAAAATGGCCGCCGGAAGGAAGATTTGGGCTTCCTCCGCGTTGAGGTCGTCAAGAGACATTGTAACGTTGAAAGATTGAACTGATTCGGTGACGTTGGACTCCTGCATGGTCGTGAGTCTTAAGTGTAGAGTAGAGCGTGTAACTAACATACCTTTACATACCTAATAGCTGTTTGTCGAACCTCAAGCGTTGTAAAGAAATAAAAACTTCACCATCCATTTCTTTAAAATTTTGTTGAATTTAACATATTTCTTTAAATAAAAAAAGCGATACTAACGATAATAAAAGTTGTAATGTTCTCTAAAGCCTTTTTTCTGAATTTTACAATTTGGAGGAATTTATTTGGTTGTTATTGCCACCTCAAACCGACTGATTGACACTACTTTGTTAAATATTCTTGGATCAAAGTAGCTTCAGTTGCATATATTCACACACGCAATATAAAACTATTAATACTAAATCAATTATGTTGTGAATGAAATGGATGAAATGAATATTAGATATATTTTAGATAAGATTACTGGTATAGATGCGCTGTACCTAATTGCCTGGGATTCAAAGTTGGGCTGTCACAATACGTTTTCACAAGTCCACTACACTAACATTGTATTGATCCGATTTCAGCACAATTGTCTAGGTAAACATTTGGGTATTCCTTTAACGATGTGTATTGTCTTAATCGATTTGTAAATATCACTTCGATGGCTGTGTTGGCTGTGTTATTGACAAAAGATGTAAACATAATCCTTTTTTAAAACAAACTAATTTCATCTTCATATTTCTAGTCAAGAAGATATTCTGTAAACCCATATCACTGGTTCGCACACATTGTCAAACACTCTGATGTGGATTAGTTTACAATAATTGACCGGCCTTCAACTGTCGCTTTTACTGTGAGAACAGAAAAGTTCTATGATATGACGATTCAAATGTTTAATATGTCGTTGTTTTCGTAATTATTGTTGTTAAAATTTGTTGTGTCGGTCGTGATTTCCTAGTTTTGGCGGCGTATTTGTTGGTTTGTTGATAATGCCGTCTATGATGGTGTTATTCTTATACGTGTTAAAAATGTTGTCGATGGTCGTGAGTCACTTACATGTGTCGATAATGTTGTCGATGGTGGCGATGCCCTCAGATGAGTTGATAGTGTTGCTGCTGTTTGTGGTTGAACCGTTAACTGTGTTCTTCCTGCAGTTCTTGTTGTTGTGCTGTTGCAGTTGTTGTCGTGTTATAAATAAGCTACATTTCTTCTGAATGACGTATCATTTCCTATTTTAATGAACCAATCTTGCTCGACAATCAGTATAAAACAAATTAAACTCAATTTTCCTGGTAGATGATTTTAAAACACGTCCCCTGCGTTAACATTTACATGCATGCTTGATACGATTCCATGCAACCGAGAGAAAACAACACAGAACCGCTCATGCATACGTCCAACGTCCAACAATAAGAAACAAATTCCAGTAGCGCTCTTGTCAATCGACGACAATAGTATATCTGTTTCCGTGTATTACAGTTTAATTCAACAGGACAATAAATCCGATACGAATCCCGAACATAACTCGCATTCCCACTTAACACACAGCTGTCGACTTCTCCCCACTAGCACATGTAACATCAAATGCGCTGAACCGTGAACCTTATTTTCATAGCTTTTGCCTTACGTTTGAGGCTATAGTACGTGCTAACACTCCTCTCTTATTATTTTATACACTCCTCTGTTTTTCCTCATACGTAATAGTAATACCTAATACGGCTTGCATGACATGTATTGATTGCTCCGATAACTAAGTTGTCTCTTCAACTCTCACTTAACACAAGCGTTCGCCCGTGCGGCTCAAGAGTCTTTAAAGGGAATGTACCCAATGTAGATATACAACTATTGCAATTTTTTTAGAAGTTTATATGAGAAAATATCGTTCCGCGCTGCTTAATTTTAAGTGGCGTATAAAAAAACATTGTGTTGACCAATTTAAATGGAGAACATATGTACATAATTGGCTTAGAGCGTGTATAAAAGACAACTCGTCCCTAATTACCAGCGCCGTGTAATAAAATGGAATTTACGGCGGTTTGCTGACCAGTTGTCTTAAAGGAGGTGTCCAACAGTTTGCCAATGTCAAATGCATGTAACAATATTTTCCCACTGTTTTTGTTGTTGTTGTGTTTTGGGAGAGGGATTTAGGTATAATTTCTGCAAAAAAAAAAATCACATTTAAGTCTGATTTAAACTGTCTTGAAATCTACATATATTGTTATACAGTGCACAATGCAACAAGAATCACTGTTAATGATTCATCCTGTTCCAATAAATAAGCGCGAGTGTGATATCTGCTAAAAATATATATCGACCTTAAAACCCTCAAAAGAACGTAGTCGCGTGTTTTTTTCTAGTTAAAAAAAAAAAACACTATCTCTGCAGCGTAGCTCAGATAGAAAATACCTGCTTGCAGTGACAGGTTGGGATTTATGCTTCACTGTTCACGCAGATCTAGGGCATCATGCACAGCATTTTGCAGGACCTTTCAGGTAGCAATGTCTTATTTGGGAAACAAAAGAAACCATTGATTCCACCTAGAGGTATCCGACAGTTTGCCTATATCAAATACATATATCGAACCACTGCTTTGGTGAAGTTTTGCATAATTTTTGTGTAAACCTATATGTCATTCTTACTAAACACGATTTTAAACACTAATTGAATTGTTAGACAGAACTAATCCCGGAAAAAATTACCCTGAATGTGTATTTTTTCCAACGGTATAAAAGCTCGATAGTGCTCTCTGCTAAAATCGACACCAGTACGGATTACCTGTATGACTATATAACGTGGTCTCAAAAGTAAGTGGTCACGTGGTTTTCTAAGTTTAGAAATAGCTGTCTCTTCAGCGTTGCTCGGATAGGAAATACCTGTTTGCAATGACGAGTGGTGATTCATGCTTGACTGTTCACACAGATCTAGGACTTCGATGAAAAGCTTTTTAAGGACCCTTTTAGGTAACAATAACATTTGGTTATTTAATCGAATACCACCTTTAGGTATTCGTCTAGTAATATTTCCAAAGTAATAATAAGTCGAACTTTGCAAAGTCTTATGATTTTATCACATTGTTTGGGGGTCTTTGTATGTTTAACATATATAAGAACAGCCATAAACGTGCTATACTAACACTGCTTTGATTGACGTTTTATTGAAAAGACTAGGTGCTCCTTTGCAATTCAGTCTTGCTGGCACATAGTGTAAACGCGTTTATATTTAAAACAAGTACTTGAGGGTGTTGTTTTATCCACACAAAGAAAGGATCAACTAATTGTATGTAGCTGTGTGAGCCTGTATAATAAACCGGCAGTTATACAGAGAGAATGTCGAATTAACAGGGCTTCAAGTGCAATACAACCGCTGGGTTCGCTCCCTTTAAGTTGTACCTATTCATCTCCTAAACATTACTTCCGGCTTGTACGAGGACTGGTGTGTGTATGTAAAACAACGTTGATTCGTTACCATGGCGTCTGACATGAGCGATTGACATTTATGACTAACAGGTCACAGGTGACTTGACTTATTTCCTTCACTCGTTCGGACAGGGCGTAGTAGTTGACCCGAGTTTCTGTTTCAAGGCCGAATGCTTACTGTTTTGGGCTAAGGATCGGAAGGCTGGGGGTTCAAGCCGCCGATTGTACAAAGTACACAGTAATTGATCAAAAGTATTTACTTTTTCATTGCAGGTTCGGATCCAGAAATTTTTTTTTTGGGGGGGGGGGGGTGTAAGGGGGGGTTATGAATCTGAATCCATACTTTATCGCAGTAAATACTTGATATGTGATACCAAATGTACAGTAAGGGACCCTTACTTCGACCTTAGCAGTCAACAGACAAAATTTACTTTAAAAGCTTAGCATTTGTTAAGCTTACATGTATATGGTTTTACAACTCTACTCTTTGACCTGGTAAAATACTAAGCTTTTAAAGTACATTTTGTCGGTTGACTGCTTAGGTCGCAGTTATGGTCCGTTACTGTGTATATATATATATATATATATATATTAGGGATGTCAAAGGATACTATATTTGGTATCCGGATATCCGTCGAACGATCCGATCCGAACGGATATCCGGATATCCGGATATAAATCTTAGTTAATTCTGATGTTGCAGTCGGATGTGTTAGTTCTGAACAACTGCTTAGTAAAAAAGTACATATTATATATATATATATATATATATATATATATATATATATATATATATATATATATATATATATTATATATATATAGCTACAATTATGTAGACAATTAACAGGTTTGTCGGCAAAGATCAGTTACTCATGTTTAATTAAGTCCGTTTGGATTGTATAAATGAATTGAGAATTTATTATGTTTTCATTCGATCACGGTGATCTGCAAGTTGATGTAACGCATGTACGCATGTTTTCTTTGATCAGATATATGTTTGATGTATTCATTTTATTGTGAATTAAAATTACTAAACGTGTTTTATTGTTCGTATTTCAATAATTATTAAAATGATGAAGTGCCTATGCCTATGGAAATTTTGATTTAATTATTTCCATTAAAATGATGATTTAATTATGTCAATGGAAACGTTAGTTTTTCAGAACTAACACATCCGACTGCAACATCAGAATTAACTAAGATTTATATCCGGATATCCGATGACTTCTATATTTTAATTCCTAACTGACGTTCAGTCTGGCTTCGTATTGAGCCACGTGACTTTACTTTGAACCTGTGACAGAGGTAATTGAACTGAATCGACAGTGTAAAAGAATAACATTTATAGACAACAAACGATGGATAAATGCAACACAATAGAATACCAGTATGCAACAAAATCAATATAGACGATTAAGTGGAGTATGCAAGTACTGAGAATGAGCGTTAAATTATAACATGCGATTGGTGAATACGTGTCATTTAGTGAAATAGAAAATTTGTGCAATTAAGCGAAATGATATTCGATATGCAATAAAGTAGCACATGCTATAAATCGATATATGCAATTAATTAGAATATGTGTTTTATCAAGATTTGCTATACAGTCAAACAGACTCTTAAAAAATAAAAAAAAATAAGTGCCATAGTCGAGTCCATGTTTGTAGGTGACTTGATCACCGTGTGTCTTTTGTTTTAAAAATGCAAACTTAAATATCTTAAAGTGAATCATTGAATATTCTATTACATCCAGATAACTGTATCAATTATAAGTATAATTCCCTTCAAAAGGTTGTGTTGTCCCAAGGATGCAGGATTCAAAAGCGTTGCGACGTTTTTTAACTATTTTCCTGCCAATCTTTGCTAAACAACCTAGAGTTCCTCCAAACAACGCATGCGATAATATAATTATGTCATGTGTATAGATAGTTTTCACATCAGTGAAGATTCCTTGTCTTGGCAGCCATCTTGGATGGCAACTTCAAGTGATTTTCAGATGAACTGTATGGAAGCGTAAAA
This sequence comes from Sinonovacula constricta, assembly GCA_007844125.1. Classification (NCBI taxonomy): domain Eukaryota; kingdom Metazoa; phylum Mollusca; class Bivalvia; order Cardiida; family Solecurtidae; genus Sinonovacula; species Sinonovacula constricta. The sequence goes on along the minus strand of CM017568.1, from coordinate 25,506,252 downwards.
AGTATTTTCTTGTAATTTCTTCATTTGTGGTCTAAAAATTAAAACCTATACACCATTGGAAAGCTCTTGAAATTCATATTTTTAGAATGCAATATTTTTTAAATTGCTAAATGCACAAAGAATATAATACACATATATAAATGAAATTATTGGCTCATCCTTAAACAAAATGAACAGTGTAACTTATTTGGTTGTATTCTTTTTACCTTTTAAACTATCAAAATATCGTTTTGATATTTAAAATACTTCATAAAAGCTGTTAAATTTGATATTAAATTCAGTAAAAATAGACTGAAAAATAACAACATAGTGGTGAGTTTAATACAGAACATATTTCCCGATTTCGGCCTGCATTAGATTCTGCCTTCAAAGATGGCTGCCTTAAACTGTCTTATCAGTGCCTATGACATCCCACGGAAACTATCTATACAATGTACGTCACTCACATTGAGAACGCTGATTGTCTTAAAAATGACTCAATCATTTGGATACATATGAATGCGTCTTACATCGCATATCCAGATATAGTGAACTATCTAGTGTTTCAGCAAAGTGCAACATCCGACTGATTATTTGCAGAGTTAGATCCTAGACTTGTGCCTGGGTAGAACCACTGCGCACTGCAGGTAAGCTGGAAAACCTCCACGACCAGGACTCGAACTCATGCACTGAGAGGCTAAGGAGTAACAAGTCAGCAACTCCTTGGACAAGGGCACGGTTGAACTTTATTTTTAAAACAGTGTCATTTATCATTTGTTCTGTTTTCAATTCTTTACATCATGTTATACTATTTTTGTCATTGTTTTAAGTTCCTTAAAACCCATTTTATGATAGTCATATTTACTATGGGAGTATTTTCCAGGTAGGTAAATACCAGTAAATACCACTGGAAAATACCGAGGGTTGAATTGACCGCCCAACCTGGCTCGTACAGCCATGTAAAAAGTAAAGCATATCACATTGCCTGTCATTACAAATAGCTATTTCTATCAGAGATAAGCTGAAATCATCAAAGTGCCTATTTATAGATATAAAAATAACGGATATTTAATGCGATATTTTTAAGATTCGCACTGTCGATCAATAAAGTTAGTGTAATAACAGTCTTCCCTTTATCTAAAGTAAAAGTTTATTCAAGCATTATGTATACATTTCGCAAAATTTCTTTTGACTTGATGCAATCCCAAACACTTAAAAACGCTAAGCCTAGCTACAATGAACGCTCTGTTCAAGCGCGAAAGCATGACGTCCGAAATATCTCTCGTCCTTTCCCCTTTTGTAGTGACGGCTGATATGGATTAAAACATTTTTGATCCGGATTAGATATTTTGTGACAGTTCACAACACTACAAGAATTGATCATTGTCTTCTTGCCTGTAAAGGTCAATTAAAAAAAAAAACACGTGCACTTTTACGGTACTGGTGGGTTGATTCACCTTACCACAAAGATGGCGGACAAACAGGTGCGCGCGCATCCCGGGGAAAAACCATCGAGCGGTGCCTCTTATGGCATGCATTTTTTATGGGGACAATAGTGTAGCTTGCAAAAACTGGAAATCGAAGCTTTCTGCAAAACCTTTCTCAGAGAAAAGAACATAGTATTCCGGGTTTTTCTTACATTGTAACTTACAGCATTAATGTGTAGCTTTCAAATATTAAAAGGTAGATGACATTTATTCGCAGCTGTTTGGCGCATGCTCTCTTCGGCACCTTGGATATCTCACATTTTAATTCTTTCTTGTATGTACTTGTGCATAATTTTGAAGAAACCCATTTAAAGTCTCCAACACTAGGGTTTATTTTAGGAAAAATCTTGCTGCAATTGAATATCATGTATAAAAAAGTTTCATATGTATAAATTTAATCAGTGCATTAAAAATAAAAAATAAAAACAACAACACACACACACAAAACACAACAAAGAACCGCAAAATATCAGTAATCTCCGCAAAATCCACGCGATTCAGAAAAACCGGAAGTGAAAAGCCGGATTTGTAAACAAACATTTCGCATGCATTTATTGCAATAGGTATTTCTATTACTGAGACATGTAAACTCAAAACAAGCTTTGTAGAAAAGTTTTTTGTTTGATTTGTGTGTTGCATTATTTAATTTCACTGCCATTACCACGATCGCCATTCAGCATGTTTTGTTATATGTCAAGGGCAAAGTCCATTTGTCCAGTTCTGAAAAATGTGTCATCAAAGAGTAACCAAAATCGACAAGTTTCTTTCCGGTGAGTACATGTAAAACAGGAGAAATTGTATATCCAGTCAGAGAGCTGAACTTCCAATTCACTTTATATCAGGGCAGTGCTGAGCTGCTCTAGCAAATGAGTAATCCAGAAATTAAATATTGAAGAAATTGGTAGTTTCGTTAATATTAACATGCTGTTTCATAACCGGCCACAATGCCCATTATTAACTGACCAGCTGATCAATTTACTTTTTTAAAGAAACTATTTGGTTACTTGCATCCAAACTTTTGAATAAATGCAATTTCAATCAGGTCAACTGCAAAATACCTCCAAATTTTCTTTGTCATTAATTGAAGCTTGGGGACTGGAAAAAATAATAAATGTTGGTTAGTAGAATTAAAGGTTTCTTAAAAATAATGATTCACATAAGTTACACAATGTACATTTTATTATTAATATAAACTATAATTGTCCTATGCAGGGTTGTCACTAGAACTATTTTGAGTAGGCTCAATTAACTTTTGAGGCGGCTAGGCTATGCGAGCGCCAAAGGTGCGAAGCGTTGCTAGGGGGCTCCAAGGCATACTCTTGACTGATTTTCATTTTTTTTTTCAAATTTGAGACGGCCTGATTTTCATTTGAGGCGGTCAAATCGGCCGCCAGCCGCCTCCTAATGACAACCCTGCCTATGGTAAAAAATACTTCTTTTGTGAAACCTGCAATCACCTATGTACAGTAACTTGCTTGACAATAAGTTACGGAACAACAACCTTAAACTTAGGAAAATTGTGTAGAAAATATTCTATAAAGAAGAGGGGCAATTGTGTTTTTTTAATATGGACGCTAGCCCCACCTTATCATGTTAACTAGAATGGTTGCCACTTTAATTGTGGAATGTGCAGACTGGGCAAAGGCAAAAATAGACATTCAGTCTGACAAGCTAGAAAATATTGTCAGATTGAAAGAAAATCATGTCAGACCAAACATTTTGCCAAAATATGGCAAAATACTATATTTTTTGCCTATTGCAGGTATGTCCTTTCTATTCAATTTTTGATGCCAAAAAAAAGAGTAAATTAGAGCAATAGATTTTTTTTTAGCTGGAATTTACAGCAATAAAGATATCTGTCAGCCTCAGAATTAAATTTATCCATTTAATTGTTAACGCTTATAAACCCAAAGCAGTTAACTATAAGAGGCATATATAATTAGCCTGTTTCCATTCTTCTTTTTTTCTGTATCCAATTTTTTTATTAGTTATTGTTTAAAACTTTGTCAGTAGGCACTGGAAGTTATTTTATCATTTCACATGATTGACAACAAGTCTCTTGTTCTGTTGATTTTGCTTATATTGGCCAACAAGTGATCAGCCCTGTTTGATATTTGGCATGCGTGGTTCACCAGAGACCTGTTGGTTAGAGTGCAAGAGCAATTATGTCAAAGTTCACCATCGGCTGCAAAAGCTCAAGTAGTAGAGCATCGGCTTGCGGATCGGGAGGTCATGGGTTCAAATCCAGGCCGGTTCAAACCAAAGGCTTCAAATTTGGTAGTAGTGAGTGGCTTCCCTCCTAACTCTTGGGACTAAGGGGATAGCATTACGCCAGACTTGTCTGTGTCAGTATAATGCATTGGCAGGGTTCAGTCCGTGGGCACCTCATAAGTGCCCCTGTGCTATAATGATAGAAATGTCGCTGCACAGTATCGGCAAAAATGCTGGCAAATCCCAAATCCGTCATAGTTCACTGCATTGACATGCTACCTACTGACAGGAGACAAAAGATAAGCCAGCTGCATAATGTCTTAAGAGGTCATTACACTTCTTAGGAAGGACAAAAAATACCTTTATTGCAACAATAAATAAACATTTAGAAACTTCACCTGTGATAAATAATTTTGATGCATTTATGTAAAGTCTGCCACTATGACAATTCTTTTTTTTTTCAGTTTTAACAGAACTTTCACCAACACCAGCACAAAGCATTCAGCAAAAGATGTTTACATTCAAGCCATCACAACTGTGAGAAATGCTGCCATTAAAGGTTTCTCAAGAAGTACACCTTCACCCAAAAATGCCACATTTGTATTTGGTAAGATATTTTCATGTGCAGGTATTGGAGTGTATTTTTCACATAAACTCTGTGTGAAAGTTGAGTGTAAAGCCAAAAACATCAGCTCTTCACGATTGCTAGACACACATGAAGAACATAAACAGAAGGATGTTGACTTTGACTGGAAACAGTTTTTCCGATTGCTGTGGGAGGATATATTTGCTATATCCCTTGCTGTTTTGGTAAGGGTTTTTTTTCTTTTTAAATATTTTTTTATGAAACTTTAATTATGGTAATTTTCTGTTTTCTGTTTTGAACTCTTGGTATGATAAACAGTAAATATAATGCATTAAATATAACTTTTACACATATGACTTAAACCTCAATAAGTTCAGTAAAATTTTTGTTTGACTAATCAGAATTTTACTTTTATAGATAGTTCTGTCCCTAAATTTGTGAGTTCTGTGAACTATGCATAGTGTGAACATATTTGGCTTAGGGTTTATTATCATTCTATTTAAATATATCCTGGGAACGAGCCAAAATTATATTTTAAAACTTGTATCTGAACCATTTTAATAGTTAATCTTTTTATTTTTTTGTTGTATTATTACTGTTATTATCATATAATACTGGCAATAAGTTACATAGCTGCTAAAATTGACAAATAACAGGCAATGTTTTCTTTATGTGTGTAATGTATTGTCCCATGGTTTTATGCATATGCCTTTGTCTAGCAATAGTTCAAATTTTAACATTTGTGGTAACTCTTGGCCTTTTTATTTTTTCTTACAATCTTCATCCTGTTGACTATAGTGTGCCCTAGCTACAGCTGTTGTGAACGTCAAGTTACCACTGATGGTGGGAGAGGTGGTCAACGTGGTGACTGACTTTGTCAAAGATGGCAGCTCTAACAGGGACTTTGTTTCAGAAATGTATACACCCACCTTACGGCTCATAAGCATCTACCTCTTGCAGGTAAAGTTATAGCAAAGTACCGTATATTCTCATGTATAAGACAGGGATTTTTCCTTAAAATTTCATGTTCAAAGTGTGGAGCTCGTCTTATAGGCGGGGTCTAGTGACCTGACAAAAAGGTTTCATGTTGTTTTGGGGCGAAAACATACCGCTTAAATTTGTAAGCGGCTATGCAATGACCCAACGTGCTGTCATCATTGACCCCCCATAATTTACCTTAATTGGCCTTTGAAGTCTGTTGAACAACAATTAGCTGTCATTTAACATACATTTCCTTTTGTTCTGCATGAAACGCGGCTTATTATCTGTTAGTAAACACTGAGCAAACTTTCAACTTCAGTCTGCCAGATACATCAAGATGTAATTTACTTGATATTTTTGTGTAGACTTGCCTCATTACACAGATCAAGTTGACTGACTCTGAGATAAGTTGTTGCAAGGGGATATCGATCATAGCAGTTTAATAGTGATGGTGTGAGCGATGTGTTTTATAAGCAGCTGCCGATTACATTTCTCCACATGCTACAGGATGTTCATACAGCTGAGACTAGATACATCCAGCAATGTGTGAAAATTACAGTCACTGTTTACCAAAGTCCAATTAACGCTGTTGTTGAGACAGCATGATTGGTTGACATTCCTGTTTATTTTCTTGCCTAGTCTTATAAGAGGGTCGAAGCAGAAACTGTCAATTTCCCAGGTGAAGTAGGGGGCCCATCTTATAAGCAAATAGTGTTATAAGTGAGAAAGTGCAGTAGGCTATTTGTATCCAATTGTTAGTAAAATATAACTGGAAAAAAATAACGGCCATTTTTTGTCCATAGTTTCAAATCTGGTTGCATGAATTGTATTATAAAGGTATTTTTGTTTCATATTAACTGCAAAGATGTTATTGAAAAAATCTTCAATTCTTTAGTCTGTCATGACTTGGTCATAATTAATTTTTTATCAAAAATGTCAAAATTTCAAAGTTTGACAATTTTGACAAAAAATTAATATTTAGTCAAAGAACAATTATATAAAATACATTTTAATTATAATTTATATTTTTATTTAATATGAATTAAATATAACCATTCAGTTTATGCAACCATATTTGAAACTAATCATAAAAAGGTAATGGCCATTATTTTTTCCATTTATCTGAAAAAGAGCTACCTCCATTAGGTTAATTCACTGTTATGTGGGTTTAAGACCTACAACAAAATAATAATGTAAACAGTTTTTGTTTTACTTTATAAGCTATGTTGGACCTTTATTCAGCCAAGTTTTTAATTATATTTGTTACGGTTGTGGTGGGAGTCAAATTATTCGAAAACCAGTCCGTGCAAAGGTTAAGAGACTTCTAATTTTTTTATGCTCAATGAAGAAAACCTGCGAATAATAAATAACAATAATTAAATACTGCCACATTATCAATTGGCCCAGCTATTACAATTTAAAATTTACAATACAAATATTCGTGGTTACAAAACAGACATGAACCAATTCAAACAATAAAAGTAAAATACAGAAATACACCCATTGCAATATAAATACAAAAAAACTTACCAAAATTGTGGTAAAAAGAGACAAGATGCAGACAAACACGCCAACATGCACGGACCTTACAGAGAGACACACAAAACTGACTATAGCACAACATACATTTAAACAAAGCATGAAGCACTGGTGACATATTCATTTAATATTTTTTATCAAATCTATTCTATCAGTAAGTACAGCTTTTCCACTTACTAGAGCACCTGCATTGGCATATTATTCTGGTTAAGATTTTGCTTGGATGAGTATTTTCAACAAAATATTTCAACAATAAGGGCATAGGTTAGGATGGGGCTTCTCATATGTCTTCCTTGTGATCATGCACACTGAAATACTTAAGTTTGACATTTCCAGTTTGGATTTTATAAGAAACATGACTGTGGGTCGAATTAGAAAATAGTGGTGCATATACATAATGGTTAAACTTTTGCATGCAAGTACTGTTTTTGAAATTCAATGCAGCGACCAATTATGATCATTATAGCAACATCCAGCTTTTTTTCTGGCGAAGGAAGACAAATAACTGGGTAGAACCACCGGCACACTGCAAGTCAGCTGGAAGACCTTCACACATTAAGTTCATGCCCCAAATGGGACTCGAACTCACACGACGAAAGGCTAAACAGTCTGAGGAGTTACAAATCGGCGACTCTACCACTACGCCACGGGAGCCCCTGCAAATACTGTCAGGCTTATCATAATGCATTACCAATTCTTTAACTGAGCAATTAATAAATAAACTGGTTCTACTCCCAGATGGGGCTTTGTTGGAGTCCTGTCAATTGGACAGTCAATCGGTCCACCTGCAGACGAGATTTGTCTGACGCTAATTTCTTTTGTCTTAAGTTTTAGTCATATTCTAATACAACTTGACAGGGCTGGTTAGTAGCAAGACTAGTTGTGCATATTATTCAAAGATCATGACTGGCTCAATTTCGCCTGCGTTAGTCATCATCTTAAATGATAACCAATGCTTTGATTTTTTAATGAAGTTTGTTTAAACTGTAACAGCTTTCACAATTTTTTTGACACCTTGAAAAAAATTAAACCTGCAAGTTCTCAGTTTTTCCCAACAAGAGAAATCCTTTTTTGCAGTTTTTATATGATTTAAGATGTTTGTTTTCTTTGCAGGGAGCTTTGACGGTTTCCTATATCTCTTTGCTTTCAAATGTTGGCGAAAACATGGCTGCTAAGTTGCGTATTCAACTATTTGACTCTCTGTTACGCCAAGACATCCAGTTCTTTGACAAATACAAGACTGGAGAACTTGTTGACAGGTATGAAGTATGGTAATTCTTAACAGTATAAATTTCTTCTTATTTTCTCCTATTTTCATTGTATAGACAATTTTTGGCAACAAACTTATCACTTTTACATGTACATGTAGTTTGCTTCGCTCCCATCAATCAGTCACATGAAGGAGGCTGGGATGGGATGGGATCTGCCGGCATTTTTGCCGATACTGTGCAGCAACATTTCTATCATTATAACACAGGGGCACTTATGAGGTGCCCAGGGACTGAACCTGACCGATCCATTTTACTGACACCGACGAGTCAGGCATAATGCTGACCACTTAGCCCCGAGCGTTAGGAGGGAAGCCACTACTACCAACTTTAAAGTCTTTGGTTTGACCCAGCCAGGATTTGAAGGAGGCTGGTAGGTCGCCCCTAGTACAAAATATGAGAAAGTCATGATGCTCATAATGGTGTTCTGATCAGTACATGATTAGTTACTAGTACATTCATTAAGAAAAAACTAGTGCCACTTTATATCATAACAAAAATGGGCATTCAAAAAAAGAGCTTTAGGATTGATTAGTTACAAAGAATGTCTTGTAAAGAATGAACTTGTCCTTTTCTTTATTTGATAATATATGTGTGCATTTTAATTTCAAAGGTTGACCTCAGATGTGCAAGATTTCAAGTCTTCCTTCAAGCTCTGCATCTCACAAGGACTAAGGGCCTTAACTCAGGTTAGATGATTTAAGATTACTTATATACCCTTCCAAGTCCGTAGTTACTGTTGCTATAGGCTCACAAGTTATCTTTTAATAGAGATTCTTAAGTGCAAACTGCACCAATACACTGCAGCCGAACACTGTGTGTTCAGTCTTTTTCTGCTAATATAAAACATTTTAGTCACTATATACTCTTGGCAACCATGTTGATATATGGCTATTGATTTAATCTCATGAATGTTAAATCTTTTTCCGACATGTTCAGAACTGTGTATACTTTTACACACTGGAGGTTGCATTTAAGATTTTCCTTGTTGGCTTGTGAGCACTTTTTAAAGGGTAAATGAATTGCTGATTTCTGATTGGTTGAAAGCAGCTGGTTTTGAACAGTCCATTTGTGGATCACCATATTAAAATTTAAAACACACAAGATGTAGCAAGGGCAATATAAAGAGCCTAAAACAAAGGCACTTATCATTGACCTTTGACCACATATTTGTGACCTCGACCTTTTTACCAGCATTGTATTAATGCATGCGACATACCATCTCATCTTAACAGTTGTGCAAAGTCACTTGAAAGTCCCTTCTCCAATATTTAAGCTAAAGTGTGGAAATAAACTCAGGTGGACCTTCTTTTTTACCGTTGAGCACTCAGTGCTATCAACGGAGTGAACCATTGTGTAATATTAATTCAAAATCCTTGAAAGCGTCATGCAGTTACAGCCTGGACAAGGCAGCACTTCTCTTTCACCTTTAACCTCTGTGTGACGTTGACCTGTTTTGATACAGGCCTGTGTCAAGTGTAACACACCATGCCATGGCGGTGAACAATTTTGCCCAGTTATTTCAAAAATCATTCAAAGCTCAAGAGAGATAAAGACTACACAAGAAAATGGTGATGCATGTACATACTGCCATTGTTACAGTGATGGCAAGCAGTCAAGCTCACCACAAGTGGGCTTGGCAAAAAACAAGGGAGCATTTTCACAAATTGAATTGACAGATTTCTTCTTGTAGACTTCAGACTTTGGTCAGGAGAATAACCATAGGACAATATACTAATAGACGTGAGGGCTCTAGGCCAATATACTAATAGACGTGAGGGCTCTGTCTACAGCGATCTGTACAGACTCTCTTTCTCTTAAAATATTAATATAAACATTTAAGACTATGGATAAATTTAAGTTCTTAGGAAAAATGCATGTTTCTTTATGGACTGCGGCAATTGTTAGATTTAAATAAATTAATTATCTATTTAAATAGATTAATTGAAATATCATGTTATGATGCCACACCTATTGCAATTATCCTAACACTAAGCCATGCAGTTATTGTTTGCTTTACATTCCCAAATAATTGAATTATAACAAAAGATATGAAAAAATCTTCTAAGACATTAAATATGCACAAATATCATCTTCTGTTTTTCTTATCATATTTTTTGTTCCACACAGACTATAGGTTGTATTGGGGCATTGTGGGCCATCTCTCCTCAGTTGACTGGAGTTATCTGCCTTGTAATTCCTGGGATCATTGCCATTGGATCATTCCTGGGTTCTGGATTGAGGAAGCTCTCAAAAAGGGCACAAGCCCAGGTCAGTTACTTAATTATCAATCGGAACACCTCAGATATTTCACGAATCGGATGTATGTAGGTAGTCAGGTCACCTCGACCATTTCCCTAAATGGGACTACTTTTGTGACAGACATCAAAACAAAGATGGCAGCTCAGGATGAAAGCTCACTACAGTACGATGCCTGTAAAGCTTCAATTTGTTGCGGCTTCCAAAAATCATCCAATATAATTTACCCAGCGCAGCAGACACGCAGCTGTCAAGCGATGGCATTGTTTATATTTTGTGTGAACTACATTTTAGGCACATTCTTCTTCCGACCTCCAGCGAACAAAACGATCATGATTTCAGTAAGAATCATTGCACCAAATACATCCAAGGGATGATTGTCCCAAGGATAGAAATACCTGAGGAGTTCCAATTAACTTAATTATTTGAAATATTGTATATTGCTCTTTTAATATAAAGATTTGAGGTTGAGAAAACTGTCCAAGGTGAGTCAAGCCCCAGTCAGGTATACAGTCAATAAATTTATCTCATAACTTGATGTGTAATCATTAAGTAACACCCTTTCAATATTTATAATATCCCTTTAGTTTGTTACGGAGTTCACATGTTTCATCATGAAATTGTGTACAAAAACTAAAACAGATGAATTGTTTGTTATGTGATAAAGAGAATACATCACTTGTGTTCATTGAAGTCTGAAAATATTAAAATAGAACCTTGTTTTGTATTGTTTGATCTCACTTGTTTAATATTTTCAGTATTCATTGAACACTCATATATACCATTCCTTAAAAAAAAACAATATGCAAAAACCTAAAAACATGATACTACCATAAAGAGATTATGAAAATACTGTGTGCCGTAAAACCCCCAAAATACAAATACAGTACTATGAAAATACTGAAATATCCTGTCATTTGTACGATGCTTCCAGATAGTAACTTTGGTAAGAAAGGACAAGCTCAAAATTGAAAATAGAAGGTTTCTTTGAAAGACTCTATGTAAAGCAACTTAATCTTTTATATATAAGTTTTGGTTACAAAAACAGAAAAAGATTTTGGGTAAAATGACAGTTCTTAAGGTTAATATAAATTTTCAACTTAAAATTACTACTAAACAGTGATCTTACCAACAAAGTTCATCTATTAAGACCAGCTTATAGACCACTATTTCTCAGAACCATAGATATGCTTATATGTACATTTTTTAGCTCTCTTGAGTTTATGCTCAAGGTGACCTTCGTCACATGTCTGTAAAAGCTTATGCTTAAGGTGAGCTATTGTGATCACCAACTATCTGCCAACCTTCGTCACATGTCTGTCAAAGCATATGCTTAAGGTGAGCTATTCTGATCGCCAACTATCTGCCAACCTTCGTCACATGTCTGTCAACATTTTTAAATAACATCTCTTTTGAAACTGCAGGGCCAAATTCAGCCAAACTTTCTCTGAACCTTAAGCAGCCATGGGGTATGAAAAGTCGTTCAAATAATTCTGAATGCCAGGGCTGTGGCAGTTTTTCATATAAGGCTATATAGGAAAGCTTTGAGAATCTTCTTGTCAAAACTATAAGAGCTAGAGCTTTAATATTTCATTTATGAATTTCTTGGTGGCCTTATATAAAGATACTGTTCAAAGAATTCTCAGCCACTAGGACTATATGTCTATGGCACTCAGGTGAGCAATGTAGGGCCGTCATGGCCCACTTGTTCTACTCTTGCATTCTTGTATTTTTGACATATTAACAGCTTGCCAAATCCACAGCAGTTGCTGATGAAGCCTTGGGTAATGTGAGGACTGTAAGAGCCTTTGCTATGGAGGAGAAAGAACATGAGTAGGTCTTTTGTGTATTTTTTTAATTTTAAATATATTTGTTATGTTTACCCATCCTTACCCACTTTTTTTAAGAAAAAAACAAGAGAAGTATTCGCTATCATTGTGACCATCTCATTGGTTGTTGGTTAACCTTGTGTTAAAGTCCATTTCCATAAAAGACCCTCAAAGATATTCACTGTAAACTAGTAAATACTTATTCCCATTCTAAAATGGAACCAATTAAAAAGGCAATTTCAGAAAGGCAGTTAACCCTAAAATTAATTTTGACAGAGTTATGCCCCTTTTTCAAAAAATTATTTTCATCGTCCTTTTCCAGCTCAGAGATAAGTGGATCACACTGTCTACAGTTCTGGTTTATGTACACACTGCATAAGCAGTGAATACAGTGTTACTGCAACATGCTTAAGCAGCGGACATAACACAAAGTTCAACTATACCAAGCAATATGAATAGTTAGTGAATATTGTTCTAGGACTCAAACTTGCATATGGTGCTGGAGAGTTAAACAAAAAAGTTTGTGACCTCATCTTCAAAAACCATCCCCTCAACACAACCACGAAACATTTTGGGTTATTAAGTCTTGAATTATAATCTACTTTATCAAAAATTAATAAATTTAAGAAAGACTTTAAACTATTCCTGTAGGTGGATGTAAAGGGGTGCACAGCTTTTGGAATAAGGTGACTTACATGGGATTATAAAAGAAATATTATTTAAGCATGTACTACGTTTATTATATACGGTCTGTAAGGTTTTAAAACAATTAATTGTGTACAAGATAATTTGTGAGATTATTTGTTTTTCGTTCTTAAGGCCATGGGCATGTTGATGTTAATACACCTTCCATTTGTAAAACTTGTATTAGTTTGTTTTTTTAATTAACATTAGATTCAAAGTCAATGTATTGCAGAAATCCTCAATTTTATCAAAACATGATTACAAAATTATTAAGTCTTAGCTTGACACTTACTATTGAAGTAAAAAACTTGTAAACTTTAAGAAAAACTTTCTTTGGTAATTATACTTTCATAAACTCATAGACAATAGTATGCAGCATACCATGTATTGGATGTAGGCAATTGTTTGATACCACATTTACAAGTGAAAAATTTCTTTACTTCCCAGATTATTTTCCCAAGAAGTCGACAAGTCCCGGAGGATGAATATTTCACTCGGTCTCGGAATTGGTCTGTTCCAAGGTCTGGCAAATATTGCCCTTAATGGTAGGTACAGGAAGTGCATACAAAATATAACTAGTTCTGTTATCTATCTATGTAACATACTTGGAAAGGTGGCCAGTATTCACCAACTATCCTTAAGTAAGAATTGCTCAAGTCATGGATTTCAATTCACAGTATCTTCAGTATGTGTTTAGCTACATGTCTGTATTTTTGTATGACACTTTAACTTTGCGACTATTATAAATGCATGTATTAACAGGCCTTAATCAAACATTTTTTATGAACCATCTGTAGAATTGATAATTTTTCCAGCTGTTAGGGCAGAGACTAGAGACATGTGTGAGATAAGGGCAGTATGACACACAGCTGCTAGTCAAAGGACAGAAGGGCATGGCGCACCGCCACAGTGAAAACGCTTCATATGATAAATATGAATAGTGTCAACTCTTTTTGCTGAAACACTTAAACCCTAATAAAACAGTTTACAGCCTGACCGCTTGTGGCACTATGTATTATCTTTATTTAATTGTTTTTTAATTTTATTGAATAGGTAAGGTGCCGTTCTGTCTCTTTGATAATGGTCACAAAATCTAGTTAAATGTTTTACAACATAGGTTTACAGATAAAATGACCTCTATTTTGATTTTAATGAAATGGTAATTGACATTGACAGGTGCATATACAACTTGTGTGCTTTGCAGCCTGGTTTGGCGATTGTCGCATATAACTAAAGCAGAGGTTGGCCATGAAACATAAATTCTTTCACTGTTTTCAATTCAACTTGGAATGACAGGCTGACAGACATGTTCATGTATAATGCTGTGCACTCTTTTGATGGTCTCCAACATTTATATTTAAATATAGGGCAAACATTTAATTTTAGCTGTTGTTTTTAATTTGACAGGTATAGTGCTGTGCACACTATTTGTTGGTGGCCTGTATATTTCACGGCAAGAGATATCTGCGGGAGATTTGATGTCCTTTCTTGTGGCTACACAGACAGTAGAGAGGTAGGTTTGCATGTTAAAAAGAACCATAACATAAAAAATAAAAAAAAATCCTTTCATTATGACAAAATGATCAAAAGAGAGTAAAAGAAAAAATATTTTTATTTTAAAATAGTTTTGTTTGAGAAATGTCAGATAAAGCGCACTACAGTCCTCAGTTTGCGTATTTCGTTGTGTTATTTTTTGTGTCATAGCTGTCTAACCTCAGTTTTGACTGGGCAAGCCCAAATGAATATCAGAGCAACTTGCTTTGGTAGAAGTTCCAAATAGCATCATATACCATAGTTTTTCTATTAAATGTCCTTGAGGGATATATAGTTATTGACAGAGTAATTTAAATCATAAATAATTCTTCATCAATTTCCTACTGTATCAATACATCAATAAGTGTGTATAGTGCATAAAACATCACTTGATCCTACATTTATTTAACTTAATCTCTGCCATATGCCACAAAGCAGATTGTTAACTCCCCTGCTGTCTAACTGCTTCGTAAATTTTAGTGTCTATACCAGGACATGGTGTATTACTTGATTTGGAGGAAGCATACTACCAATGTTATATTTATTAATAAAGTGTGTGTATGTGCAGGTGGGATATTTACAGTATGAACCATTACCTATCCAATGAGGTATAAATAAATAAATACATAACCAACGAACAATTTAATTGCTCAAGCCATCAGACCAGTCACCTTACTGTTTATAGTCCATGTTTACATTGAAACAAAATATATGCACAAGTGCTAAATCATTACTGTTATAGCATTTTAGAAAGTATACACCAATACCTCAATTGATGTATATATATATCATAATATTTGGCCCATAATAATTATCAGAACATAACAGATAAAAATATGAGCGGCATAAATATCACCATGGACAGAAACCCTGCTACACAACTCTATAGATGGCACACTTCATCTGAAAGTGGGACACTTAGGCAGTGGTACGACCTGCATAGAGCTAATAGGTGTAGAAATACGAGAAATGCAGGAACAAGTTAAATTAAGATAGCCATACTGGTTTGCATTTGATGGTTGGCACTAATATCAGAGATTAGGGGGAATCGTGCATGCCTTTATATTCAAAGGACACAAAAGCTTTTAAAACAAAATGAATACTAGTACAAACATATAAATGAGTCATAACTATAAAAAGTCGAATATTTGGTGCTGTTGTAGCATTTTGAATCAATCAGATATGCAAAATCAGTCACATGGTAGAAATTCAAAAAGACATCCCTCAGAATGCCTAAATTATTAACACAGTTTAAGTTATTCAAAATGCACTTTTCAGTCTACACTTACCAGTAACTTGTGTCTTCATTTCTGTCTGACAAATGCTGTTTACTTCCTTGCGGGGAACAAGTTGCATCAAAAAAATTTAAGCCATTACAAATCACAACACAGTGGATCAAGAACTGGATGTAATTTATGACAGGAGCTCTTGACATTGCAAGATTGGGACAAACACATTTGTCCCATAAACTGTTTCAGTACTTGATACTTGTCACCATTTCATTGCGAGGCCATAAAACTTGGGTTAATATCTCCAGTTTCATTAGAATTATTTTTCTTGTAGCTTACATACTTTGTATCTAAACAATTTTGTACAGTGAGACATTATACCATTATACTCTTCTGTCATGAATGATATTGAGCACAATGTTTGTTTTTTTAATGTGCTCAGAGAAAGAAGAAAAAAAGTTGCAACAGACTTATAAACAGAGGTAATACAGGTATTTATTATAACATGTGGAGAATGAAGAAACAAAATGACTGTCTCCTACCTTTGGGCAGCTGGTACTGTGATGTGTAAGTCATAAGTCAGGAGCTGTATCTTATATAGATTGTTCAAAGTTATCTGTGTCACAATGCCCTCATCAAATGCACATTCCAGCAGATTACACACCTGCAACACACAGAGTAAAGAGTTTGTTAAATCATAGGATTATCTTTATTTCCATGTTTATCCCAAAATAATTGAATGTATATACATGTATCAAGGTAATATTGTGTTCAATAAATAACTTTTTGTGAGATTCTGAAAAAAGATCACTTGATCTTCCCAGAATACTAGCATTTGTTTTTTTATACACAATACTGCTATGAAACAATATGGACATAATATCTCTCCAGGTCCCTTGCGCAGATGTCCGTTCTGTTTGGCCAGGTGGTGCGAGGTTTGGGTGCTGGAGCCAGGGTCTTTGAGGTATGACAGAAAATTTGTCTGTATCTGGTATCTAAAAATATGGGGTGCATTTCATAATAAATCTTAAGATTGTTCTTGTCTCATAAGAATTGTTTTCCTTCTTGAGAACATTTCATTAATAATTCAGAAATCGCTCTCAGAGCAAAATTCCTTTTAAATTCTAAGATTGCTTTTCTGCAATCTTAAGTGCGAAGCTGCGAGAATAAACAATATTGCAGCATTACTTTAGCATTCAATCAACAATATTTAATTGATATTTAAAAGATTTTTTTCGCTTATTTTTGTTCTTTTATCTATAATCAATTTATTTCTGCAAGCTCGGACCAAAAAAAATGCACTGGAAATTTGCATATAGTTTAAGATTTCTGGACTTACTTTTAAAGAATTGCTCTTAAGATGTATTTGCCACCAATTGCACTAATGACTGTTTGTTGAAACGCCCTTAGAAGTGATTGTTAAACCGAAATTTAAGAACTTTTTTCAATCAATCTTCAGATTTATGATTTACGATGAAACGCACCCTTATTGTTTTAATCTTCTAATCAGATTTTCCAAGCTTTGACTCCTGAACTAATTTTACTTTGTAAACTTTACTCTAGACAGCATGGAATATGTGCAATTAGGTGCAAATGTCAAATTTTCTACATAAGTCTGAACTAGGTACCTGGTAATGAACTTAATTTTTCTCATTAATAGAACTCAAAAGCTGCTAATTTATACTTTTTATATCTCCCAAAAGAGTGCTAAAACAGAGTCACATCCTTCCGTTTGTCAGTCTGTTGTTAGTCAAGATTTTTCAGCGCTATTTCTATGCTACTCTTTGTCGATTTTTGAAACTTCACAGGACTTATAATTACCAAGTCTAGTTGTGATTACCTTGGCACTTCCAGCTTGTTTATACATGAGTTGTGAACCTTTGGTTAATTAATGTTTGTTGTTTTTACATCACACCAGCACTATTATGAAAATATTGATGATGTCCAGCTTATTATTGGTGGAGGAAGATCCCAGATATAAATGCGCATCGCTAGTTAGCTGGCAAACCTCCCCATTAAAGTTCTTGCCCCTCTCTGTTCTTTATTTCAGTACATCAACCATGTACCAGAGATTCCACTGAGAGGAGGGAAGACGATACCATTCCATTCACTGATAGGAAATGTGGAGTTTGATAATGTCTGCTTTAGCTACCCAACAAGGGCTGAACAGGTAAACCGTACACCCACTTTATGTCTTATAATTATGTTCTTTGTTTTATATATAATTATTCATTTATATATGCAAATTTTGTATCTAGTTTTCTTTTTAATGATCTCTTTAATAAATAATTTACCTTTGCAGTGTATTTATCTGACTTTTTATTATTTATTTTTAAGATTTTTTATTTAAAATAACACTACTTGATTAGACATGCTTTCAAGGCCTTTGTGTTAGTTTTTTATTGAAGCTCTATTTATTAATTGCTCTGTTGTTCGAATGTTGAGTTCGTTCTTTTAGTTTCTCACGTGTGTTTGGTTTGTCCAGAATAAATTGTTTACCTATTTAAAACAGTTCTTTTGACATTGAGCTAATTTTAAAATAATTCTATACTTAAAATAAAGCATTTCGTAATTCAAAGAATCAATCATAAATATATTTAATACAACTTGGATCTGTAATATAAAGCTGTCAAGAGCTACTGCATATCATAAACCTGTCTGAAATGGAACGTCAATACTTTAGCCCACCCTTCACCTATCCCCTTCTATTCTGTCTTGGGTTACCAACTCATGAGGTGATTTGTACAGCTGAGGTTGTATTAAATAATCTTTTTATCTTTCAGGAAGTCCTTCATAATTTCAGTTTGAAGATTCCAGGTGGAAAAACTGTGGCGCTTGTGGGAGCATCTGGAGGGGGTAGGTTCAGACTGCCTTTGATTCACTTTGTTTACATTGTATATACTACTGTTATTATGGACCTTATAATCCCAGTATGCAAGATTGAATGCATATAGCCCTTGTCATTGATATTTGTGAATGCTAAACCAGTTTGACAACTTGTTACTACTCTGACCCTTTAACCTGTCACTGCATAAGTTAAATTCTCGATCTGGACTAGAGGTTCTCTAGCTGACCAGTGGGGAACCAGTGGGGAACCAGTGGCTCTATCCAGACATTTGTCTGTGGATTTTCATGCATCAATGATAATTGGACATCTCCCTAGTCTACCGTAATTGCTGTGATGTATTTAAAGAATAATGTTAACCATCAGTATGACAATTTTCCAGGCAAATCCACTGTAGCTGCCCTTCTGGAGAGGTTCTATGACATCGAGTCAGGTCATGTGACTATTGATGGGGTGGATATACGACAACTAGACCCAACCTGGCTCCGAGGACATGCTATTGGATACATCAATCAGGTATAATGAGGGAAATGTATGAATAAAATCGTGGAGAGTTGGCAATATGATTTATACTCTGCTGAGGTTAATGATTTATGTCCTGAAAAATATGGGTTTTTTAAACATAAAGACTATATACAATTTAGTTAAACAATTAACTTCTAATTATTTTTTTGCAAGTGATAACTGTTTTTGGCGCATATATATTTATATAACATAAACTATATTAAGGTTGTATTTTAAATGATATTTTTCCTTCAGATATGAAGTACATGGTTGAATTATTGAAGTTCCATCTATCTTTTGGTTGGTCAGTCTGCCTGTCCATCCATCTGTGGACAAGATTAGTCTGCATTTTTCTTGGCTTTCATTTGTCAGATTTTGATGAATCTTTACAGGCCTTATGATAGAGCATTATTCTGAGTTAGTTGTCTTTGAAACATCCCAAAATGGCTTTACTTTACATAAGTTATGGCCCTTTGTTTCATTTATGGTTACAGTAACTATGGCAAAGCAGTATCTGTGGTCATATTCACAAAGAATCAGTTTGTTTTTTTTCTTACTTAAAATAAGAATTTTTTCTTAAATTTGAAAAAAATCCTTAGAAATTTCTTAGGTTTAATGGTTTTATGTATAAAATTAAGTAAATATTTATATCTAAGAAAAAATGTCATAATTAAGGAAAATTTCTTAGTTTAAGACAGATTTATGACTACAGCCACAGGTGTTGTTGATCATCTTCAATGATAGTTCTTATGTTTCTTTTAGTGAAATCTAATTGATGTAACAGAAATCTACAAAAGTCATTTTTATCTTAATCTCGTTTTTGTTGTTGCAGGAGCCAGTTTTGTTTGCAACCAGTGTTAGGGAAAACATCCGATATGGCAGACCTAATGCTTCTGACTTTGAGGTAAATTGCCATTATAGTTAAATGTCTGGGTCAGAGGTTATTAAACTTTGAGGTAGTGACTACAATCAATCCCAGCCGTCCCATTAGTCAGATGTCAAATTGCATTTAAAATCCAGCCAATCGGATTATTCGTATTATCTTGCTCAAAGACATAAATATGGCAAACAAAATGAAGTAAGTCCCATAAAAAGACATAAAAATAAACAACATGGCATTAAATTATATAATAACATAAAAGAAATTAAACTTAAATAAAGAAAATTGACACAAATAGATAAAAGGCATCAAGGGGAAATAAAATTTTAAATAGAAACTATCAATAGAAGGGAAATATATGACAAATGAGAACCAAAATGAAGAAAGTAATATGAAAAGGTAAAAAGAAATAAAATCAAAGAGCATTATTCCAGGTTGAGGAAGCTGCCAGGCAGGCCAATGCACACTCGTTCATCTGTCAGTTTCCTCAAGGTTATGACACGGTATTGGGTGAGCGAGGGGTCACTGTG